>RJWT010025213.1:0-16210 GCA_004365215.1 Cuniculus paca | reverse complement strand
TTGTGGGAAAAAAAGAAAAGGACACAACAGATACCTTAAAAGGTTCTCATGGGCTCTCAGGACTTACTAAATCAAGACCACTGTCATGCAATGGATCCTACAATTCTAAGTGACAGCAACAAACCTTAGCACCAAAATCCCCAACAATGTACTCAGCCATCAGTTGTAAGGCTTCTGCCATTACAAAACTAATACAAGTGGTGTGGCTAAATATGGAGACCTTTTTTTCCTTTTTCACTACAGTGATTGGGTTCCATTTAATTTACTCAGCTGCAGTAATCATACCACATCAACTTGTTCTTTTCCACTGTATAACACCTTATAGGCCTGTAATGGTTGATACATTGTGTCAATTTGAGAAGTTTAGAAGTTTCACTAAGGGACTCAGCAGGCAGCCAGGGTCCTCACTTTGTAAACATCCTCATCCTGTGCAGGAGGAGGGCACAGAGATGATGTGAATGCTACACCTGTCCTACTGGGTGGGAGCCTGCTTACAATATAAAGGAGAATAAGAGGCTTGCTCTCCCCTCTCTTGCTCTTGCTGCTTTTGCTGTCTTCTGCCACCTTGAACTATTGTCCCTTTACCATGTCACCCTGCTTTGGAGCCAGCTGATTACAGACTGAAACCTCCATGAACTATGAGCTAAATAAAACTTTCCTTCCTTAATTTTGGGTGTTGGGCATTTTGTCCCTGCAAAGAGAGAAAAGTAACCAAGACAAGGCCCTCAACAGTTGTTTGACACCAACAAAAGCATTACTTCTCCTTGAATTTTGACATTTGTTAGGCAGCCCTGACCACAACTTGAACATATACTGATTTGTTGCTACTGAGACTTTGTTTGCCAGAAGAAATAGTTCCTTTCCAGAGATACTTTAATTCCTAACTTCATTACCGCAGTAATGCTGAATTCAGGAAGAAATGTCATTTTTTAAAATTTTTCAAGTGTTGGAAATATTTGGAACCACTTCTCTGTGATATCTTAATACCTTCATGACAACATATCAAAAATGTGAAGATCTTTTTTACTTTTAGGCTAATTTTTAATTACTATTAGTGCTTCCATGAGTAAAGATTAAATCACAAATTAAGCTTGTTTCCATAGCTTCCTGATTAAAAAATAAATTGGCTTTCACACATGCTAGTTAGATAAGACAGCCACTGGGGAAGAGAAGGGGAAAATCAGCATGATGAGGAATCCAAGATGTCAACAAGAGTTCCATTTGATCCATTTACTCAAAATACAGTTTGCAGTTTTCAAAGGGCAGTTTTCTAGTGAGACACTTTTCATCATTGAGTATGGGAAAGCCATGGTTTGCACCCGCCACTTCTCTGCAGTTGGTGTCCTCTCCTCCTCTTTGCTGCTCACTTACATATTCAAGTGGACCCTGCTGTCTATCTGAAAGAAGACAGAGAGCGCTTCTAATTATTAATGCCAGCAAAGCTCTCTAAGGGAGTTCCTCACTGTCCTTTTCAAACAGAGGTGTCTTCTGCAAATTCAGTGAGCTTCACAAAGGAAATATTTTTGGGAATTAGAATGTGTAGTGTGTTCCATATTTCTATTTCTATCAGAAGAAAGACTACAAAAAAGTCAAGGGTGATTAGACTCCGCACACTGTGGATAATCCATAGTCCCTACTGCAGTCCTAATAATCATGATCGTCATTCCTTATTTTTCATTTCTCTACATTTTTTGGTCAAAAATACTGGGGAAAAGTCTGTGATGTCAGTGTGCCTTACATGCAATGCATTCACATGTGCTGATTTCCTTATGTGCAATATTATCTGTAAAAATAAGTAGCTCTAACCTGAGTCCCAGTGTCAGTGACAATGACTTTAGGCCACCTTCAAGAAAACAAGTAGTGCCTCGCCTCCCAAAGAGGGCTGCTTTTCCTCTGTAAGTCCTAGACCATGAGCAAAGCCCAGCTGGGCTCAGTGTGACTCTGAATGCATGTTCAGTGTATAGGAGCCACACAGGTGGCCCTGCCCCTTGAACCATTTATCATGGTGGTTTTCAGAGCAAAACAGAAATGTTTTCAGAATACCCACAGTCTTTCTTCTGGTTTAGAGCTGTTGAAATACTTTTGTGTGGATGAGGAAGTCTAAGTCATGATGAATTTCCTTTCTGCCCAATTATCTGATATCCAATGTACTATCCTAAGCACTTTGTCAAAGCAGCAAGAACCCCAGCCATTTGGAAATGGTTGAATGTGTCCCCCAAGGCTTCACATGTTGAAATTGAATCCCCATGTGAGTTATTGCTGGAAATAAGCCCCCAGAATCAATTTGATAGTGCAAATAATAAAGTACTCAGACACAAAGAAATCTAGACACGGCAAGTTTTTGCTTTTGCAAAAGGGTGCAAGCACACCCCAGTAATGAGGTATCAGGCATGCAGGGAGGCTATAGGAGGCTGATATTATCCCTAATAAGCGGCCGACCTTTCTCCCATTGGCTGGGTTGAAGGTTCACAGTCTGTCACGATTGGCTGGTTTAAATGCCCCAAAGGGTTGCTGAGCAGGATTGCTAAGGGAGGGGAGAGCAGGAGTATGGGGCACTGCAACTCTTTGGCTGTTGATAAGTTCTTTGGCTAAACTAAACAAATATTTCTGTGACTCAGTGTTCACGACGAGGTAGAGTGGGCATCCTAGACTGAACTAGAGTTTAAGATAGAGACACTCTTGTGTTCATATTTTTGTTAGAAAAGACCTTGTTTCTTCCAGTACTAAGAGGATTGGAATAATCCAACTGTGGTGTTTAGAGTGTAATTAGGATTAAATTCATGAGGTTCTTCCCTCATGATTGAATCCTGGTTGGCTTTACAAGAAGACCAAGAGAGACTGGACAGACAGATACACAACACTCCCTCTTACCATGTGATATCTATGCCACCGTGGGACTCTGTCAGACAGGAATCAATAACCGGATGCAGTCCCTTGATCGTGCACCTTCAGAATTGTGAGCCAAAACAAATCTCTTTATAACTCTGCCAGTCTGTGGTGTTCAGATCTCAAAAACAGTTAGTACAAGCAAAATAATACGGAAATTCAAGGTGTATTAGACTATTGGAGATCCCTGCAGTGGACCTCTGTCTCTTGCAAGGTGTTATGGCCCACAGTGAAAAGAAAGAGCAAGAGACAAAATGGCAATGCAAAGGGAATCTGGGATGGCCAGTTTTTCATGGGGAACAAAACGCCACAAGGCAGCCAGAAGCTCAGGGTTGAGGAAAATGGTGTAGGGATTACAGCTGGTTGTGCCAGATAAGTGGCTCAGCAGGCAAGGCTTGTAAAAGAGGGAACAAAGCATTCTTGCAAAAGGAGCAGAACAGCCAGACTTAGGTTGTAGTTCACGAGTAACCTGTTTTGTAATCAATTCTGAGAAGGAATTTACTCTGGAGCCACACAGGCCTTGGCAGAGATTTTATTTCATATCTTAGCCCTACAGTCTCACGGCCTGCTTGTTTGGGCTCAACTATGGCCATCGGCACAGAACCATGCTAGCCCAACACGACACCCACTTGCTTCACTGAAGACATGTCCGCAGTCTCAGCCAGAATCACTATTCAAGCCGAAAGCCACTTTAGGGAAGTCACTTCTATACAGCCAGCACTGCTCACAAATAAGCACAAGCACATTTGGGACTGGGGGAGGGTAACGCAGCGAGTGATCCTCCACATCACACCACCTGCCTACAGGGACCCCTCTTGGGGGTTATCCACCAGAGAGGATTTGGAAAAACGCCAAACCTGCTTCAGAAACTAGTAGATATTCAACCAGCCATGGCAAAGCCAAAGGTTTATTTTGGCTTATCATTTCCAAGAGCTCAGTCCATGATTTCTGAGAGTTCAGGCCATCGTTTCTTGGCCCTATTGCTTTTGGGCCTATAGTGAAATAATATGTTGAGGGAGAGCTATATGGTTAAAGAGGCCTTCTCAGTTCACAGAGGCCAGGAAGAAAGAGAGATAAGAAGGGGCTAGAATTCCTTCAAGGGCATACCCCAATGACCTGTCTGCCTTCCACTAGACCCTACTCCCTAAAATTTCCACCACCTCCCAAAACTGCCACAAGCTGATAATTAAGTCTGTAGCATATTGGCCTTTGGTTGCCACTATAGATGCAAATTATAGCACTTATTGACCACTTTCTACGAGCCGGGCATGTTTCCAAACACTTCACATATTTTCCATCATTGCATCCTGTTAACTCTATGAGGTAGGTGTTATCATCATCTTAATTTCTCAGATAATGAAATAAGTCTTTTCCTACCACATCAAATGTCAGTATGTGATAGTGCACCGCTAAAACCTCTGGATCGCATACTTCTGGACATTCTTCACATGAGACAAAAGTAAACTTCTGTCCTATTCATGCCAGCATATTTTATGATTTTTTATATTTCATGCATGCAAAATAGAGGCTTACTTAATTTGTTTAGCTGTTTAGAATGACAAATTCATGCCATTTTGACAGTCCCAGTAACTCAGAAGACTGAACCCAGGGATGTAGATATGCAATATCAACCTTTATTTTCTACTGTTATTCTTACTGATAATATACATACTAATCAAAGAGACGGGTGTGACTCATTGGGTCTTCTATACTTTCAAATGTCTTTGTCAGTATTTGCCTGCCTGAACATGAGCTCTTCAGGTTTCTTAAAATTCTATTAGTGAATTCCTTAGCATGGTGTCATTGCAAAACAAGAAAAGATAATAACTAATTCACAATAGTCCTGTGAACTCAGCAGAGAACATCTTATGAGTCAAATATTTCAATTAACTATCATCTAAACACAACATATCATCTTAGCACCATGTTGCTCATTGTTATAAGGTCAGTCAAAATAAGCCAATCCAAATTCCAATCTTCCCTCAAAAATTGCCAGAAAAGCCAGCAATATTCCAGACTTTACACATGAACATCTTTTGCACTTTTACTATTTTAAGTACTCTATTAACTACTAGGGGACTTTCTCAAAAATAGAATAGCGAAGACAATTCCTTTTATGTTACAGTGTAATAAAAAAGGTAAGACAAATATATGAGAAGGCAAATAATGCTGTGAAGTTGACAAGACTGTGATATGAAAGAGATTTCTGGTTAAACACCTTAGCCACATTCAAATATAGTTAACAAAACAACAACATATTTTGGTTGTTTGAAAACATTCTATTTCCAGAACACTCATTCATGTAATGGTTGTTTCTTGTAAACACAGAAGACTTTTGAGAGCAATGTTAATTAGTCTATCCTACATGAGGGTATTAAAGGTATTTGGTGCAGCATTACTCTCATTACCAAACCCTTCGTTCACCCTAACACAATTCCAATTACCAATCACCATCGCCTTCCACAGGAATTGTCCAACAAATAATATGGATTGATAGTTTGCCATAAGTGCATTTAATCACATATCCCTACTACACACTACACCCCTATATTTTACTCCTACAATATGAGAAACAATGTCCTAATTAGTGGATAAAATAGATAAACAAGCTGGGTACAGTCCCTGCCTCTATAGAATGTGTAATCTAGTGGGGCCAGAAGCAAGTAACTTTGGGAATATAATAAATGTATTCTGTAAATGTTATAGTAGAGGAAGCATATGTTTCAATAAAGAACATGAAAGACTATTTCACACAAACTTAATTGACCAAGTTAGATGTTCAGAAAAAAGTGGAATGCAGGTAGAGGCTCAGTGAATGAGAAGGAGTCCAGAGGGAGGGAGGTAAGCATTAAAAGACTTTTAACTAGGAAAGAAAACCTGATCAAATGAACAGTTGTGTGTTTTCATCATCATGAGACTGAAATAAGGGAAATTGATTTCAAAAGAGTGAAGCTAACACCAAATCAGTTAGAAGGTTGCTGCAGAAATTCAAGAGAATATGCTGGTCAGATTTAAGGTATCAGCAAAAGAAATGGTGAAAAAGTTATTTTCCAAGATATTTAGGAACTAGAATCAACAGCACTTGATCATTGTTTGGAGGGAGTAAAAGACCGACGTGAATATGGGATTTCTGACCTGAATACAAAGATGCATGCTAGCATCAGGGACTAAACTGAGAAGAGAAGAAAGATCAAATACATGATGAAAATGAAGCATGAGCTGTTGGTTTTACGGGTACCAACGAAACATCCGAGTGTCTCTATAGACATGAGTTACCCACAGTACTAAAGGTCAGGAGAGGGATCTAGGTTACAAATACAGGCTTGCCTGTGAAGAATAGCAACTGGGAGCCATAGAGTGGTTGAGACTGCAAATGAAAACTGGAAAGAGGAAGAAAAGGGGGCCTGGAATAGAACCCTAAAAAATAACAGCATTTAAAAACCATGTTCTAAAAGCCTCTGCCTCAGACACTGAGGAAAGAGTTCCTTGCGATCAATCACACAATTTTGGAATTCTAAGAGCTGTAACCAAGTAGAAACAATTCTGATGATGCTTACTGGATAGCCTACTGCGCCAGGCTTGAGTGCCAACAGAGTGAGTCAGGCCAGGAAAAGCCAAAGTTGGGAGTTCCGAGAGCCTGGGGAACTGGACAGAGCTCTAAAATTTAAATGGACAAAGAAGTGTAGAGAAATAAACATGATGTGGCATATTAGTTCAAGGAGGGGAGGCCAGGCGGGCCACACACACTGCAAAACAAAGGTCAGGGCAAAGCCCCTGATCTGAGGACACAAAGCCAAGCAGGAAGGAAGGCTTGGGAAAGCACCGTGTATGAGTTTAATTCTGTTTAAATCATTAAATATCAGTGTATTTAGGTGCTGTGTATTATTCACATGCATCTTTCCTTCTAAGAACTTTTAGGGAAAGTATCTCTATAAAGATCTGTTACTATGCTGAATCAGGTCTTCGTGGCTAATTTTTAATAATGAATATCACACTGCAAATGATTTCAATGCTTATTAAAGAAGTAATCACAGTGTTTGGATCTTCATCAAAACTGCCCTAGATGCCTGTCTCTTCTTTAATAGCTATGTTAAGGCTACTAATGAATTATTACTTAATTTGGGGGAAAGTAATATACAAAAGTAAAAAAATACTTTCAAATAACCAAAAAGCATAGTCACCAAGTTAATTGTGTCCTTTAATCATACACATTGATGTTCAAGATACTTTACATATGATAATTAAAAAGTCAAACCATAAAATCCTGGTTTATCCAGTATATCTTATGAAATATACAGAACACTTATCAGTAGATTGCCCAGGATGACCCTGTTTTAAAAAATTCATAAAATTGGAAGCACAAAGAGATCAGCATATCATATAACCGAAGATTATACCAAGCATTGAAGAGGAGTTTTGAAGTACGGGTTTTTGTCAGGCTTAAATTAAAGAAGCTTAATGTTCTTTGGTGTCGTAGTTCAAAGAACTGCACTTTACTGATTCAGCAAAACAAGCTTCTATGGAAAAAACATTTCCTAGGAGGAAAACCTTTTCCTCTGACCTGGACTTCCATGCCCAGCGATTCAAACTCTTGCATCTGCTGCTCCTGCAGGACTAAGAGGCTCTGAAATCCGTGTCCCACACTGCCATCTACTGTGTGTCTGTGGAACTGGAGCCCTGAGACTAGGCCTCGACAGCAAGCAGAAAAACCAATCAGTGAGCATCGCTTTTCTTTTGCTTGTGAAAGATTTTATGAATACTATTAAAAGATACAATTGAAAGATGCACATATATGCAGTTATATTCAGAGGATGATTTGAGGAACAGTGGAGTAAATTGGACAAGACATTTTCTCACTGAGGAGAAGTTAGTTTATAAAGTTTGTAATAACTTCTTGGCATCACAGAGAACAGACAGGAATAGATTCTGGTTTTTTGGGTGAAGTTCCAAAGCATAAAACTCTAACCTAAGGTGTCTGAATTATGTATATGGAAAAGAAAAGAAAATATTCATTTGGTTCTATTTTATTTCTAAAAGACTGGCATAGTTCTTTTCTAGTATAATCAGTTAAAAGTCAACAGTCCACATTTCACCCACCGTCTTATATCTAATTTTGGTACCTAACTTCTGGGTATTTCTCTGCAGTACAAAAGCTAAAGAAAAGCCGATGATACTTAAAGCTTAATACTGAGCTATTGCACCAAAGTTGGTTGGCTGAGCTTGCAAGGAATCCTGATTGGTCAAGGAAGGGAAGAGATTTTGATAGAATTGCATGATGGACTTAATTTACCAGATTACCAAAATACTACTTGTTATGGTTTGTGCCTGGATGTGACCCCAAAGCCTCATGTAGTCATAGGTGGAGCTTGTCAGAGGTCACAGAACCTAGAGCTGTGATTGATTCATGGTACAGCGCTGCGATTAAGGGTCCTGGGGTTAAGGGTGGGTGAGTAATAGATATGTCCACTGATTGATTTGGCACCTGGCAATCCTGGTAGCCTGAATACAATATGAGAGGCAAGAAAAGACTTGTCTTTCTCCTTACTTGCTTGCTTTTGCTACCATCTGCCCACCATGAACTGCTCTCCTCTGTGAAACCACTCTGCCTTGGAGCCAGCCAATTATGGACTGAAACCTCTACAAACTAAATCAATCTTTTCCTGTTTAACTGAATGTTGAGCATTTTGTCTCAGCAAAAGAAAAGAGCAACTGAGACAGAATTTAGTACCAGAGAAGTGGGGGTCATTGGTGTGACTATACTTGACTATGCGGCCCAGTACCCTTTGGCAATGGTGTATAAGGGAGTTTGGAAAGGTTTGGAGATGTCTGCTGAAAAGTTAGAGCTGGAATGCCTTAGGCTATATTATATGGGAGATTCTGGTGCAAGGTCAGAAGACCAGAAGGCTGATAGAAATCCTGCTGGTAATGACCAGCCTTGGGAGGTTTCTGCTGGGAAGGACTGCATTGGCTGCTGGACTCCGTGTGGGTTACCACTCAGACAGCTTCAAAGTTCAGGGACATCTAAGGACATCTGAGTATGTGACCCCACTGTCTATCACAGGTACACAGTATGATACAGTTGTAAACCGTGATTTAGCATAGGTAAACATGCATGTGCTGGTTACTGCACTCTACAAGAATGTAAACATTGATAACAACCTGTATAAGAGTTAACCAATAAAGACACAGGTGGCTCTTGCTCTGCTCCAATGTCTGCTACTGCTGTGTTGCTGATATCTGCCTCTGTGTGCTTTCTCTGGGGACCTCACACATGAATTTACTCCTGAAGCCTTCATGACCCCAACGTGTGTGTTATGGCTTGGCAAAAAGTTTGTCTCCATGTTGCTCATGACTTTGCCTAAGACTAAGATCTAGGGCAGTGGACTAATTAAACTTGCAGAAGAAATTTCAAGGCAGTCTAATGTTGAGGCAGTGGCATGGCTACTGTTAGGGGCTTTTAGACAGATCTGTGTTGAAAATTATCCGAAAGGAAGATCCCATAAAGCTGTGGACTGCAAAGGTAGAACAGAGGAGATCTTGATTGCTGACAAGGAGCAGGAAAATAAAAAAGATGGCTTGAGTGCATCATAAGAAGCAGCAGGACTTGACCCTTTACAACCTCAGAATTGCAAAAATAAATGACTGCTTTGAGAAAACAGACTCAGAGCACCATTTTCCAGAATGGCAGCTGTCTAGGGAAGTTGTTCCTCAGTATTTGGTTCATAAGCACTGGATCCCTACAGCCAAGAGAGAAAAAGCCCAGCTACTGCTTCAACTGACAGCAGAGTTTGGCATCATCCATGTGGTGCTAATTTTAGGTGCATGCAGAATGCAAGAGTTGTGGGGTCAGGAATTTAGATTTCAGAATAAGGTTTTGGAAGTCAGGCAGTGTACCCCTGAGAAGGCAGTGTGTGAAACTATGAAGCCAAAGGTGCAGTAGAGAGCCCAGAAGTTTGAAGAAGCCAGGGACATGAATCATCTGAGGAAAACAACAAGAAACGAGCAAAGCCAGATGTTGTTAAGGACCCTTGTTGCTTTTGCAACCTTGTGGGTACCATGAACTGTTCTTCTCTGAGATGCCTCTCTGCCATGCCACCCTGCCTTGGAGCCAGTTGATTATGGACTGAAACCTCTACAAACTGTAAGTTAAATAAATCTTTCCCCTTTAGTTTTGGGTGTCAGGTATTTAGCCTCAGCAACAACAGAAAAATAACTAAGACACTACATAATTGAATACTGGGTGATTTTCAAAGTAATAGGTATTCATAAACTGTGCTTTCTATTCAGAATGGCACAGAAGAGTATCTAATGCTGATGAGGCCTTGTAAGGCTGGCTTTGCCAGGAGTTGGCTGGCTGCTAAGAAGCACTGAGCATTCACAGAGAACTTAAAATGCCACTATCTCGAACACATCTCGTGCCACTGTGACAGGCATGATCTTGAAAACATTATTTTTGGAGAAGAACAACTTTAAGTGAAACCTTGGCCAGGTAAGGAAAACTTCACTCCCTAAAAAACAGACATGTCTAAAGAGATACGAGAGTTCCAGGAGCACAGAGTAGAGAAGAGCTTGGGCACTGAAAGCAGAGGAAAGGGGAAATTGCTGGGCTTTTGTTCACAATTGGTTTTTATCCTTCATAAGAAAGACTGAGAGAGCTCCCTTACAACTTTTTATGTTTCTTATCTTAAGAGGAAATGTCATTGTATTTTGTTTTTTTAGACAACCAGTTTTACTTAAGGAATTTCTGCAAGAATGACTTGCTCTGAAGCCTTTGGATCACTGTGTATCTTTCTCAAAAGGACTTAACTCCCTTATCAAGAGAAGCTAGCAGTTGCAAGGCATGGCTGACCCTTAGGGAAGGGAGACTGCAGCAAAACTTCTAAGCTCTGGCTGTTCCGGCCATGGCCATTCGTTTCCCCTCGGGACGACCCTGACCTTTCAGAACAACTGGGCTCCCGTGGAGTTAAAAGAAGACTTCAGACCTCCAACGTGACCACCCACTGCTTTCACTACCCAAGGGGCTAAACAAAATCACTGATTCTTTTCTCCCCCAAAGTGAGATGCATTTGTAGAAAAGGAGTATTTTGTCCTTTCTCATACTACAAATATGTATTTATCTCGTATTTCGGAATAGTTGCTAAGAAGAACACAGCCAAATAAAATGTCATTTGGGACTCTTCTTTAAGAAAACTTCCCCTGCTGGCATCAAACTCTTACAAGTTCAACAAGCAACCTTCCAGCTTTCACCCACTTTCCCTTCCTCCATGTACATGTTTATCCAAAGACCTCATCTCTCACAGCCATCCACAGTTCTACCCCCTTGGCCATTATACTCACTGAGGCCACCACTATCTCTAACTCCAAATTTCAGAGGACTTTCTGAATCGATGAACCTGCATTCACTCTGCCCCAACACCTTTTTGTCATTACTCATACCCACCATGTCGTGCCACTCAGTTAAAACACATCAGTGGATTCCTACTCTTTCAAAGAGTAGAACCAAAACATGATTTCTCCAGAGAAGTTTTCCCTAAGCTCAGGCCTGGGTTTCTTCCCTTTGTTAAATCGTCTAATAGAGCATCAACCTTTTCCCTTGAAATGCTTATCTTAGTGTGTGATTATCATTCTTATTATGTCTTTATTTTGATAAAAAATCAAAAGATTTAATGTGATTTTTTTGGTTAATAATATGTTCCTTTCAGAAAACTATGAGTCCCATTGGAAGGAGAACAGTCTCTACTCACCATTATGTCTTGAGGACTCTCCAGGATCAGCTAGAGGTGCATGGTCTATGACTGCAGTTGCACTGAAGGTCTTAGACGGGCTTCCTAACTGAGTTGATGTTCTCCTGTCCTTGTCTTAAATCTCTAATTTCCAAAAAGAAGTATTCATATTTGTATTTTGAGCAGCAACCTGCAAAATCATGTAGGCTATTTTGCAGTTAACTGTGTGCTTGATAGATGGAAGGTACTCAATAGATACATTTCCCATTAATAATTATATGTAGAATAATCAACATACAGGCTCCTGTGCAGTAAATCCTAGAAAAGATATGACTTCATGAATTTCATGTATAATGAGAAGGCCTCCAAAATATAACTGTCTCATTAGCTTACATCTGAAATTCTCACAATATGGTTAAAGCACATGATTAAAAATTAGAGGGAAGTTAAAACTTTGATCTCCCTGAGAGAGGTAACAAAACTAAAATTTATTGAGGTACATAGATCTCCTATCAAAGTTGCCATTACAACACTTTGCAGAAGGAAGATGGAGAGCATGGTGCCTTAATCCTGTGAAGATCACCAACGAAAAGTGGTAAATAGTGAAGTCAGACCTTACCTACTTTCTGCTTCCACAGAAACTATCCCTCCTTCTGTCAAGCACATTCTACCACTAACTTCCTTGATTAGGTCAATGTTGGGCTTTCACTTTATTGATTCCTTAAATTCATATCATTATTTTATCCATGGACTTAGTTTACTTTCTAGGTGATTCTTCCTAGCTACATGACTCAGGACAAATTATTAAACTTCTCTGAGATGCAGTTTCCTCATCTATAAACTAGAGATGGAATATTAGTTCATACTGCTGTGAGGATTAGAGGTAAAGTATGTGAAACATCTATCAATCTGGCATGCAGTTACCACTACAATCATCTTAGTGATACTAAGAAGAAGTCACCAAATGGGATTCATGTATTAACTGTCATTTATTTAACATTTTCTAAAGTAAAATAAAGTGTATTTTCTCAATTTTCTTTACCACTCACTTGTATTGAATACCAAGGTTTATGTCACTTACCTATTTATATTTAATTTAAGCTGTCCATATATTATACACATAATATTACTATTTACCCAAGTAGTTTGAAAATCAGCTCATCCTTCCCCCATCCTGTTCAAGCAACCAGATAGACTTAAAGCTCCTGTTGATTGATTGATTGATTGATTGATTGATTTTGTATTGACAATTGAACTCAGGACTTCACGTTTTCCAGGCAGGTGCTGAGCCACTGAGCTAAATCCCTGGCCTGGATTTAAGCTCTTTATCCTTTAAAACATTTCAATGATGCCTTTATAGCACTGGAAGCAGAGTGTTTATTGAACTTAGACTTTACGTCTATTTACTAAGGAGTAAGTGGATTACAATCTCCCTAACTTGCAGAGACAAAGGAGGAACTCTGTTGTCCCAAAATGGAATTACTGACCTAGAATATATCTAGTCATAGGCAGGGAAATTGGTAAGGAAACTGTAATATTATGCCAGAAATTGAGCAAATATTGAATGTAGGTACAGAAGCTACTTTCTAAGATCAGAGTAGTAGAGATGAAAATATGACAGGGTATATTTAGTTTGTCAGAAAGGAAAAGTAGCAGTAAAAATTACAGATAAAGGAATCAAATTTATTTTCATTCTCCTCATCATAATTGTTTTATCCCTGGGCTCATAAAGCAGTATTAGTATGAAATTAAAACAAGAGATTTCCAAACCATGAAGCTTGAATCAGTATGATCACGGAAAAATTTAGAGATACCCAAGTTCCTATGATGACCACTCATCATTCATTCATTTGATGGACCAAGAATTTCCCACAAACTTTAACAGGTGTTAGAGGTAGAAGATGAGTATCATTGACTTTGACTGGAGAATCTTTTTAAACTATTAACTCACCTAACCATCATTCAGTATGCAAATGCCCTACTTCCAGTAAAGCAGGAGGGAAACATTTAAATCAACAATAACAAGCCACTACTTCTATTGGAGTGATGAATAAAGAAACCAGGGTAACGTTTGTTTACAAATCTTCGTAAAATAGACCATATTCTGCCTAACATCCTAATTATTACATGTCTTCTTTCCTCTGTTAACTCTCATTCTCCTCACAAACCAGCAGGGCACATTCTCATCCTCCATCTTGTCTACATACTGCTCTGCACAGCGTCCTGCATAGCATTATCAAGGTTCTAGCTGTAACAAGGTGAGTTACAGAATGCCATCCAGGAAAAACAATATTGGTATTATAAAATGTGGATACTTTAAGAATATGGATACTTCAAGTATAAATGGACCAAAATGTAACAGACTAAGAGATGAACCTTTCAAAGAAGTTAAATAATTGGGGCAAATTTTTGAGGTTATTCATTTTGTCAGTGTATTGCTCACTGCCAAACATCCAAAATGACCGCCATGTGCTGACTGCCAAATATCCAAAATGTGGATTTAACACAAGAGTAGAATGGTCAAATTCATAACTAAAGATTCCTTGAGGGAAAAGGTGAATTTTTGTCAAATTACTTTTGATATTTTTTGAGAAGAATACTCCCAAAAACTTGATTTAAAATCGTGTGCAAAAACACCCATAGGTTATCATGCACAGTACCCTGAGGTATTTAACTTATTAAAACACAGAGATTCTCCACTAGCTCATGCAATCATGAAATTTTTCTTTCAAATTTATGAATCAAGGCTTTAGTGTGAATAGACAGTGAGGAATTTCTTTATGAATAGCCTCCCTATTATGATGGTTCATGACATTTTACAATGCAATTATTGTAGTAAGTATCATAACATAATTGAGATTCTACAAATGGAAATGAGAGGCAATAAGAGGAACAAAACTGCCAGCGCCATTTTATTTGAAAATTAAATTAAAATTATAATGAAGTGGGTATAAAAATTGATTGAAAAATTAATTGAAAGAAACAAATTTGAAATATTTCTGTAAGGGACATCTGTAAGAAATTCTGCTCTGACACACCTTTTCGGAGAGTAAAGCTCTTCCTGTGAACTAAAATTTGAATGGAAGCTAGACTAAAGACAGATCTCTAAAACATGTCAAAAAAGCCCAATTTATATTCTGAAGCTAGTTAGTGAACTCATAAACTCTCCTGGACGTGAACAGAAGCATTTGGATTTTTCCTCCAAATCAGAGGTTGTTTCAGAAAATCCTCTCTCTCTCTCTCTCTCTCTCTCTCTCTTCCTTACTCTTGATACTTTTTCACAAATAATTTGGATGCATCAAGGCATTTTATCTTTAAATACTTCAGCACACTAAGAACAAAGGTGTTTTCCTTCAATAATCACATTGTCATAATTAAATAAAGCTACAACATTCTACATTCTGTTTGCTTTTCTTGTTCCTTAAATCTCCTTCATTCTAAAATCTCCCACCATCGCCATCACCTTCAATAGTTAAATTTTTCAGACCACTGATTTGTTGATAAATCCATGCCAGTTGTCCTGTAGATTATACCCACCTCCCTCTATGTCTGCCCATCTCCATTTGTCTGATTGTCATGCCATGATTAGGTTGAGGTCAAACTTGACCAGAGTTTTTTTAAAGTGGATCATGATCATGTTAACTGTCCACTCATATCTTTCAATGAGAGACAAAGCTTTAAAAGACATTCAAAACATATATGTATAAATATATGACCCTTTGAGTTATTAAAAATATGAAAAGAGAAGAACTAAAGAATTGGTGCCAGATTCTTTAGATGAGATTCAGATGGCAAATTCATGAGGTGTGTGTGAGTCTTGAAATTTCTGAGCATTTTAAACGATTCAGCCAGCCTTTGGAGATTTACTCAAAAACTCCTTTTTCTTCCTGCACTGAGAGATTTTTGAACTTGAGAATTTAGAAAATGATTGTTCATTATCCAAATCCTTTTAAGAGAAAAATAAAAAGGGTGGGCGGCACTCTTAAGGAAGAATCTTAGTTGCTGGGATAAGAGACAAAATTTATGACTTTCCCACTGATTTCTTCGCCAATTTTGCCCCTCCCTTGTACTCACTTCTGCAGAGATTAAAACATGCTTGAATTGGAATAGGCATTTCCTTCCTTCTATGTGGTGCCAGTTCTCAGAGGAAAACATCCATTTTACTCTTTGATTCTTGTAGCCGAGAGACAGCAATGAAAGGACCTGCGTCTTCCTAGAGGATAAGAGTTTCATTTCGGGGGCTGCAGGACAGGAAAGAGAGTTGAAGGGTGTATGCTTCAAGCGTGGGTGTGAGAATGATTTTCCCCAGGGCCAGGGAGTTGGCCTGGAGCCCAGAATAAACTATTCATCCACCTCGAATTGCAACGAGACAGAGACAGAGACAGAGACAGAAGATCATTAAATGGCACTGCCACTTGCTGCTCATTTTCATTGTCTCCTTCATATGGCCTGTACTAATGCTGCTGCATTTTTTCATCTCTTCCCACAGGGGGAGTAAAAGATGCACCTCTCAATGGGTCAATTAACTACATAAACCCAAATGATAATAATCTTCCCTTGAAAAGGCAAGGATGGATCTATTTTCATATTACTATGGTCGC
>RJWT010025212.1:0-16199 GCA_004365215.1 Cuniculus paca | reverse complement strand
ACCCTGTGTTGGTTGCTTGTCCTGAGATTTGTCAGAGGATGTTGGTGGAATTTGCAAGCATCTTTTTTTTTTTTTTTTTTTTTGCGGCCCCAGGGTTTGAACTCACAACCTTGCGCTTGCCAGGCAGGCGCTTAGGCCACTGAGCTAGATCCCTGGCCCTGGTGTTTTTGAGACAGGGTCTCACTATGCCGTTCAGGCTGGCCTTGAGCTCACTTTGTAGCCCAGGCTGGTCTTGAACTCGCAACGATCCTCCTGTCTCAGCCTCCCGAGTGCTGGGATTACAGGCGTGAACCACCACGCCCGGCTAGCATCTTCTTTCTTGTAGATTGGTAAGATTGGATGTTTCTTGATTTGGGCCAAAAATTGACAGCATGCTATTAGAGCCTAATAGAAAGTTCTTTTATAGAAATATCCCCAAGCTTTGCACTAGAGTTGGGGACACTAAGTGTCTGCATCTCTTCCCGTGCTTTCTTCCAAGGGGCCAGCCTAAAAATAACGGCCCAGTCAGTCTGGTGCCCTCTGTAGTGACACATTCATGAAATAAAATAAAGTGACTTATCTCCTTAGTGGTACGCTCACATCTCTTGTGGCAGGAAACCCTTGTGGCAAGGCCGAGCGACACATTAGGGATTTACCTTATTTCTTTTAAAATGGTAGGGTTTGGGTCCTTTTTTTTTTTTTAGTTCTCTGATTACAGCTGTGTGGTTCTTAACTGTTACATTGAAGGTAACATTGGATTATTGTTTTATTCTTTGGATTTTTATCTTATCCTTTTTCTTTTGAAAGTTGGTGGACATCTTAACTCAAATTCAGCCTCCTTTGTTTTTTTCCCCCTTGAGTTTGGTGTATGGTCTTGTACAGAGTTAGAGACCCCGTAGATTCTGTTTCAGGATGTAAACCACAGTATACATGAAGGTGTCTGCCAATCAAAATGATGTGGCAGTGGCTGCACAGCACCCGTCAGTGTTTAGGGGTACTTGGTTACTATCTAGTCTTTTTTTTTTTTGCCTTTGTAGTTTTGTGCTTTTATTATCTTAGCATGGGTGGAGAAATTCAGAGCTATACATGTTTTTCTGTATTTTATTGCATGTAAATTATTCTTTAAATTAGAAAAGAATTAAGATGCTTTCAACCAGTTAAATACCAAATACTATATAGGCAATTTCTTTCTGGTATGATTTTGGGCTTAAAGTAGGAGAACATAGAATCATGGTCTGAATCACCTAAGTGATATTTCTCTTATTGTTTTTCTACTCTTTACTGGAATTTGCTGACATATAGGCATTGACAGATATTTATTGAGCGAACAGTCAAGTGAGCATGCTGAGTTTAGCCGAGCTGTCAGTCTGTTTACCAAGCCTGAGGAGGGGCACTGGAGCTGCCAGACGGTCCTCCCGTCTGCTTCTCGCCTCTGCTTCTCGCCTCTGCAAGCGGGTAGTGTGCTTTGCTTGAGCCATCATAGTTTGATGTAGTAGAATGGTAAGTTTGTAGTGGTCACTACAGATTTAGAGAAATTTTTTAACAGTGTCTTTGTGTGACAAGTGCTTTGGTAATCAATGCCTAGGTGGTTTGGTTGGTTGTTTAATAACTTACTATTTGATTTCCATGGGGAAAACAATTGTTTTTCAATGGGCTTCACATTGAACCATATAACCAGGCCCCTTTAAAAAATTTTTTTTTAATGTTAATATAGTGTCTTGCTAAGTTGCCTAAGCTGGACTTGAATTTGTGATTCTCCCTAACTCAGCCTCCCGGAGTGGCAGAATTACAGGTATGTGCTGCCACATTCAGCTAAAAACAAAATGTGCCGCAGATTACTTATGTCTGTGAATGTCCCGTCTTCCTTCCTTTAACATGCCCTAGGTAGTGGTTTCTTGTTATTGAGCTTTTCAGAATGATAAGTCAAAAGTTAGAATTGTGTGACTTTCTTGGAAGAGCTTATGGAACTTTGAGAAAGATTTGCAAGTGCATCAAAAGACCCACCCGCTCAGAAAGAGGCAAGTTTGTTGCATTGGGATTCCAATTCGTGGACAAAGGCATTATAAGGCAGTTGGGGAGGAAACTTCATTTGTGGACATCATAATACTGTATAGGATATGTGGGCTGCATAGCTGGTTAAGACCTTCTTTCTAGCCTGAGGTAATTTGTAATGTGTTTGAGGAGATAAGACACAAAAATTCAGGTACAGGAAAAGTAATTTAGTTGGAGCCCTTTAAAATGCTGAGGGAAGACCAGCAGAACACATTGAAGAGTGTGAAGTGAGGTCAGTCTGGAAATGCAGCTTGAGTCTTGGAGAAAAGCAATAGACATGAGTAAAGGACTTTCCAGGAAGGGCGAGTTGCTTTGAAAAAGATGTAGAAGTAGCTAGATAATGGGAAAGGCATTGTTTGCCTTTCATGGAGTAATGGGGATGGGCTGCATGGGTTCTGGAAAGAATGGGAGCTTGAAAACTGGGTGGTGAATGTTAAGTTACTGTACTTTTTTTTTTTTTTTTTGAGCACCACTTCCTGATACTACTGAGCTCAGTTCTTGAGAACTGTTGCTGTCCGCTGTGGAATAGCAGGGTAAGATGACTGAGTTGCACAGGTGTATGTGGGCAGCAGTCAGACCTATCGTGGTACATCAGTTATGCTTGTGCCACTCTACTATATGAGACCAGACCTGGTGAGTGATGGTAGAGAGATTGTATTGGGGGACTGAAATGCCTGTCTCAAATCAAGAGCTAAACGTACTGTTTCTGATAGAGGTCTCTGCTTGCGGAACTCTGAACTGGGATTGCTGCATTAAAAAGAGGGTTATGTTTGTAAAGGACAGAGGATTGTTTTCAAAGGAAGAATTGTAGGTTTTGAGTACTTATACTAATTATATAATGTTTAGAAAATTAATATCTCTAGGAATTTCTAAAGAATTTATTGAATTTCAGAATGAGGTCCTGGGTTTTGTCAGTGTCTGCTGGTGGGAACTGTGTTCCCTGCCCCATTTCCTGCAGGGTGGCCGTACTTTGTTATACAGGGGAATGCCACTTTATCTCTTTCCTGCCTTATCCATGCCTGCTTTCTGGTCGTTGAGTGTTGCTGAATTCAGTTCAGTTGCTTTCTTATCTGACATCATTAAAGATAAGTCAGCCTGTTGATCTCCAGGTTTCTCTTGTGCTGCACGTAAGTCCTAACTCTTATGTGGTGGCATTTTTTTGTTAATCAGGTTTGCTGGTTGAACAGGTCTGACTTACCCTTTATTGACTGATTTGTAGATGACTGCCATGTTCCCCAGAGCCTTCCTTGTCATTGTTTCCGTCTTTCAGGCTCAGAAGTGATGCCTTTCACTTTGGTGTCTTTTATTTTCTTAGACAGGGTCTCACTATGTATTCTAGGCTGGTCCAGTGCTCATTGTGTAGCTCAGGCTGGCCTTAAACTTGAGGTGATCCTCCTGTCTCTGAGGCTGGGCATTCTATATATGCATATTTGCCAGTCAGTCCATCCCTTCCCTTTTTAGACTTCTAAGAACATTACTGAGCTAAGGTTTATTTAAGGGGATCATGGATTCCTTATTATTTTTGTTTTTCTTTGGCTTTCTCTGAAAAGTGGTTCATAATTACCATTTAGGAAATGGGTTTACCAAGTATTTTTTTTAAAGGAGGAAAGTTTTATTTAGCTTACAGTGGGTAAGCTGACTGTAAGATAGGGTGACATGGCAGAGGGGCAACCATTCATGGTGGTAATACAACCCAAGAGAAGGGGAGAGCAAGCCTCTTTCTGTCGCCCTGTTGTTTGTAGGCTACCTGTCCTAGGGTGGGTGTAGCACTCACCCCCTTAATCCCAGCATTAGACCATGAATCAGTCATAAACTCTAGATTCAGCTGCTTCCAAAAAGCCTACCTCTTCATGACTGCATGAAGCTTTGGGGGGAAATCCAGACACAAACCATAATATTCAACCTCTGCCCCCTAAAGACTGTTGTACATTCCTTTACACAGAAAGCATTTAGTCCATCTCTTAAGAGTTCCCAAAGCCCTAACAGTTTCAACATTGTTGAAAACTCCAAATCCCAAGTCCACTATGAGATGTAAGGTAAACTTTCAGCTGTGAGCCCCTATACAAATGAAAAGAAAGTTAAATACTCCCAGTGTTCAATGGCACAAGATAGACATTTTCATTCCAAAAGTTACAAACAGGGAGATACAAAGAAAGAGGACCAAAGCAATTCCAAAATCCAGCAGGGCAAACATAAAGTCTTACAGTTCCATGTGTAGCATTACCCATAATCTGTGACAAGATGTGAGCTCAAAAGGACTTGGGTGGCTCTGCCCCTTTGGCACTTCTGGTGGTTGTAGCTCCCATAGCTTTTCTTTTGGGTCTGCTTTGCTCCCGCCTTGAGTTTTCCTTAGATGATCCATGTTTCTGGTTTCTCCAAACTACTGGTGTCTTTACTGCACCTACGACCTTACACTCACAGCTTCACGTACTCCCTTCTCAGGGGCACACTGCTTGGCCTCCCAGGCCTTCTGAAATCTGGGTGGAAACCTTCCTGAACTCACAACTCTTCCATTCTGCATGCACCTAAAACCAGTGCCATATGTATGATGCCAAGGTCTGCTGCCAGCTGGAGCAGTAGCCAAGCTTCCCTCTTGGCTGTGTAGGGGTTGAGTGCCTGGATGTCTGGGCACTCTGAATCCAATTCTGAGAAACAGATTTTCTGTGCTTCTGCCACTCTGGAACATGGTGTGCCTGCCACCATTCTGGAACAAAATGCTCTGTGGTTTTCTCCTCAAAGAAAAGTCTTTCAATTGCAATTTGGAGGCTGCAGAGGGTGGAGTCTTCTGCTTCTTGTGATGCCCTCAGGCCATCTTTTTTCTATTCTGTTCCTTTATCACCAATCTCTGCTCCATCTTTGCAGTCCATAGCTTTACTGGAGCTTCCTTTCTGGCCAAACTCAAAATGTTTTAAATCATTCTGCTGGGCTCTTTACTCTTGATTTGCAATACAAATCTGACCAAAAGCCCCCAACAGTAACTGTGCCACTGTCAAAACATTCAACTGCCTTGAAATTTCTTCTGCCGTGTTAATTAGTCTGCTGCTCTTAATCTGTCTCAGGCAGAGTCTTTGGACATGAGCAAAATGCAGACTTAACTTTCTGCCAAGCTGTAACACATATTGTGTGGAGTCTTAACAGCCAGTGCAGTCCTTCTTCCCATCAGAAACTTCCTGAGCCTGGACTTCACTGGCTTTTGGGTCTTCTGAGCTGTGACCCAAATCTCCTATACAGAACAGCCTAAGGCATTCCAGGTCTACTTTTTCAGCCAGCAGCTCTAAATCATTCTGAACTTCCCACAAGCCATTCCCAAAGGCTTCTGAACCACATGGTCAGGTAGAGTCACAGCAACAATCCTATTTTTCTGGTACCAAATTCTTTGTTGGTTCCTTTAGTCATTGCTGAGACAAAATACCTATGCCCAAAGTTAAAGGGGAAAAGGTTTATTCGGCTCACTGTAGAGGTTTCAGTCACAATCTGCTGACTCTAAGGTAGGGTGGCATGGCAGAGGGGCCACCCGTTCATAGCAGTGGCAGATTCCAAAAGCAGCAAGAAAGGAAGGGGGAGCAATCCTCTTTCCATCCCCTATGTGATATCTACCAAGTATCTTATGCTGCTCATCTCACTTTAACAGCATTTCTAAAATTAAAGATTAGGAAAAAAAAGAAACCTTTCTTACTTGAACTTTACAGGTGTGACTTGGTTGATCAATTATAGTATTTCTATCATTGCTTCTTTGCCCTTTGTCCTTTCTTTTTTTTTTTTTTTTTTTTTTTTTTTTGCAACACTGGGGATTGAACTCATGACCTCGTGCTTGCCGGGCAGGCGCTTAGGCCACTGAGCTAGATCCCCGGCCCTTGTCCCTTTCTGCTTTCTTTACAGACCTGTTTAGGACACACTATGGATTTTTCTTTTTTTTTTTTTTTTGAGACAGGGTAGTGCGAGCTGACCTTCAGCTCGCTTGTGTAGCCCAGGCCTGCCTCAGCCTCCAAGTGCTGGAATTACAGGAGTGTGCCATGCCTGGCCACTTGATGTATTTCTGTGATGAGTGTGGGGCTACATCGTCACACGGGAGACATTGGTGATTTTTAAACACGCATGCTTAGTTGCATTTCCTAGAGCAGGTTGGGTAGGATGGCACCTGTTGTGGCATTGAAGGGCTGAGTGTTGGTTAACCTCCTCCTCCAAGCTCTCTCTCCCCACCCTGTTGGTAAAGTACAGAAGCACAGCCATATTCCCAGGGCTATGCCATCATTTTATTCAGACAGAGTGAAAATGTCCTATTTCTAAGAGAAGAGTTTTACAGTTTTTAGACAGAGGGTAGGGACAGCCTTATGAAATGAGAACAGCTTTTTTGAGTTTTCTGTTCACTGACAGGGACTGGAAGTGATGATACCTCCTGCTCTTCTAGCACAAATGCTAATAAGATGCAGGAATGATCTGCCTCCATGGTGGCAAAGTCCCTGACTATCTTATCTTCAGAAACAATTAAGGAATAAATCATATAACTTGGTAATGTAAAATGCTTAGGTCAAGGTATGGAATTTAAACTGAATGGTGATGTGTGCCTAAAACCCCAGTACTCTGGGAGGCTGAGACAGGAGGATTTCAAGCTTTAGCCTGGGCTGGGCAGGTTAGTGAGGCCTAATTTCAAAATAGAAAACAAGAAAAAGACTGAGGATGCAGCTTGCCGTGGAGGCCTTAGGTTCATCCTCTAATACCACATACACACACCTACACACTCTCACACTCAGACCAGCTTTTCGACCCTATCCCATAAGACAGTTAGACCCTTAGTTTTCTGGAATGTGGGCATCTAGTGGACTTTTAAAAATACCTGGTCGCTGTGGTTTGAATGTGTCCTCCAAAGTTCCAGTGTTAGAAATTTAATTCCCAATGTGGCAGTTTCAAAAATTGGAACCTTTGAGTGGGGCTTAGGTTGTGAGGCTGTGCTGTTGTGAATGGATTCATGTCATCGTTGCGGCAGAGGGTTTGTCACAACAGTGCTCTTGTTCTTGCATGTGCTCCTGCCCGCATGATGCCCTCTGCCATGTTACAGTGCCTTACGAAGGCCCCGAGATGCCAGCGCTGTGGTCCTGGACTTCTCAGCCGAATGAGTTTCTGTTCACTGGAAATTCCTGGGGCTGTGGTTCTATTACGCCAGCATACCATGGGCTAAGACAGTGGCCAGCTAGAATAATAAAATCATGAGGTTTGAGAGTTTGAAAGAACTTAGGAGAATTTAAGCTGTAAAAAATGTTTTAAGGATAAATCTTGGTTTACATTTTGTTTACTCTTTTATGGAAGAAGTTAAGGTTGGTGTAGCTACTTTGGGCTCGCAGTTTGTTTGCTTATGCATCTGTGCCTTGGCGGTTCCTACCCGCCAGGTATGTTTTTGAGACAGGGTCTTACTATCTAGTGCAGGCTGGCCTTGAGCTTGCTTGTGTACACCAGGCTGGCTTCCTGCCTCAGCCTCCCGAGTGCTGGAATTATAGGCGTGTGCCACCTCGCCCAGTATGTTATTATGATGGGCTAGCTTCACCTGCTTAATGTTGCTGTTTCTAGATCGTTATTTTTGCACTAGATCACAATCTGATAGACATGAATGTCTTGGAGCTTTCATTGAAATTGTTCTTTTTGGAGATGAGAAGAAGCTAGGGGCTGATGGTGAAGATTATCAGGGTGGTTGTGGGGACTCAGAAATCAAAGGGACAATTGTGTTTTTTACTTACTTTGGTCCCATGATTCCCTCTTCATGGGAAAAGAGTCGAGTTCCACAGCCTTCTGTGTTTTGGATTAACTTCGAGGGCAGCTCTATACATAGTTTTGAATTTATTGTAAATGTTTTAGATAAATTCATGGGATACAAAGTCTCCTAGAGATTATAAATTCTTAGAATTCTACAGATTATGAAAGTTTGTAGGAACATCTGTAATGCAGCTGTAATAAAGTTTGTTTACTTTATCAGGATGGCTTTAGTGACTCAAACTGGTTTGTTTATTGCTGTTTTCAGCATTTTTGCCACAGGCCAAGAAATAAGTTAGCATCAGCTCCTGGTAGAGTTGGGAATCATTAATTCTGTGACCATTCTAATAAGGTTTTAGTTTTAATCTTATATCCACTTTAGAGCTGTTATGTCCTGGCCCAGACGTCAGTGGTCAGTCCAGGCCACCCCAGCTGGGCTAATTCTGGAGATGAACATATCTTCCAGATGTCTGAAGAATGTTGACTTGGATTCTGGGCTGCTTTTCTTGGGTCTGTCTGTATCTGTGCTTTCTTCCTTTCTGCTTTCGTAACAGGGAAGTAGGAGAGAGTGCCTGCTTTTTGGAGTGGGAAATAAAATAGATAGTAAATTTTGGGGGCAACCTTTTGAGTTGCTATTGACATTTCTGTAACGGACAGGAGAAACAGATCTGTTGCTAGATGTGGTGTTGGGCATGGGACTTTGGAAGCCACTAAAACCCGACTTATTCACGTTTCGAGTGATTTTCAGTTATGAAACAGGCCCCTAATGCTCTGAATCAGCAGCCTTTTAACCATGCCTGACTAAATAGACCTTGTTTTTGAAATTCACAGCATTGCCTAGATCCCTGCTGTCTTTTTGTCTTCCTGCTCACACACAGCTGTTTTTATTCATAGATCATTTTGTGCTCAGCTGGCTAGTTACTTCCTCAGGTCCCTTTTATGGTGAGTAATGGACACAGGGGAGTTGGGACACCCAAGTGTGTGGTTATTCAAACAGGAAGTCTCAAGGAAGCACAGTAACCTTGTCAGAGGAACAAAAGATGGGACAGGAAAAGCCACTGATGATTCTAGGCTTAAAACATCTGCAGGGAAGCATCTATCAGTTTCAGAGGTACATTCAGAAGCTGACAAATGGGATAGTCTATTTGGAACTTGTTCCATTTTCTAAAAAAAATGTTTGCAGAATTAGGCCCTAATTCATGGAAGGAAAGAAAGAATGTAGCATTGGTGTTAGAAACAGGAAGGAGACCCTGCCCATGGGATGACTGTGGGTGTTAGAAAAAGAGACCACAGCTCATCCTTGCTGAAGGTGACAGTGAGGGCACACCCAGGATCCAGGACTGTCTGGGACTCGCAAGGCACTGCCAGAGCTGACAAGATTGGCTCAAAAGAGAGTTTAGGCAGAGCCTGTGATTACTAACACTGAGGAGTATGAGATAAAGAAGAGTTTAGGTAGCACTTAAGCATACGGTTTGACGGGAAAGCAAGAATGTGTTTCAGCAAATACACTCCAAGGCAAAACATAAATTGCCATACGAGCAGGACAGAAATTCCATTTAACTACGGAGGAGATGGGTTATAGCTGGTCAAGATAGATGACTTCCCAAAACAAGTATCTAGTAACCTTTGAGATTCCTCCCCACCTGGACAGTCTTTGATTATATGATAGAAGACCTGCCAGAACTAGTCAAATAAATTCTGATTATAGATTTAAGAATTAAAATTAAAATTGGGAGGTAAAGGAAGGGGATCTTTTGAGTTCACAGCTCTTCACATTACCCACACAGAGTGCTGCAAATGCTGAAGAAAGTGTTAGGCTTGATTAATGGGGGTGAGAATATTAAAATCAAAGTTCCGCGCATGGGATCCCCACTGTTATCAGTGGTATCAGTCACAGGAAACGTTCATACAGCATTGGTGCTCTGTCTTTTTTGACTGCTTTTCTGTTCTGCTGCTCCTAATTGTCCTTCAGAATGGGCTAATGAAAATCTCAGCTCCTCTTTCAGAAGGGTGTGCTGATTTCTAATTTCTCTTGTGCCTCAGACCACTTTCATAGTGCTGTTCCATGTGTACACATGCATTCCAAAAATTCAGTTAACATGAGCACCTGTGATGTGAATGGTACTACGTGTTTTGTTTTCTCCGTTTCCTCCTTTTAGACTGGATTTATTGAGGAAAAGACAAAATCGTTGAACTCTATTTTAGTATGTGTGCTGCTGAAGTGAGCACAAAATCATTGAATTCTTAATTCACTTACCAAATAGTTTTTGAGTACCTGTTATGAGAAAAGCACTAAAAAGTGCTGGGGATAGGGTATAGAAGTGGAGTTGAAATTCTGAGTAAAAAGCATATAATACAGATGGCCTTGCCCCAAAGCAGGTTTTATTAACTTTTTCCTCATTGATATTTGAGCATAATACCTTTTATATGGTACCAGGTGCTCCAAAAAGTGCTGAATGAAAGACTTCCTACTTTTTTCTTTTTGCTTTTTTGAGACAGGGTCTTGTTATATAGTTCAGTGTGGCCTTGAATTCACAGCAGTCCTCCTGCATCAGCCTTCCAAGTGCTAAGATTACAGGTGTGCACCACCACGCCTGGCTTGAATTCCTACTTCTCCGAGGGTGCGACTGTAGAGTGCAGATGCGCATAAAAAGCAGCAGTTTTGTTTAGGCTTTCTCACAAGAAGAGCTGCCTGGGTGGAATGGGATGGCTAGTACACAGGGTAGCTTTCTCACTAGCATTGTCAGGTGAGACTAAGCCATGGTACCGGAGTCCCAACAAGAGTTGAGCAAACCCTGACCTTTGCTTTCCTTGGGTAGTTCTGGGACACGTGGTTCAGGGCAGACGACCTGGGACTTGGGAACCTTTCACGGTAGTGTGTGCCATCCCTGAGCGTGTGGTCCTGTGTGTGGTTGAGGTTGGGTGGTGACCGCCTCTGTGCGGCAGACAGGAGCACACCGTTGAGCAGTAAATGTGGACACTGAGTCCTGAGGGTAGCCTAGCTGCGTTTGCTTTGCCTGTCTATGAAAATGACGGGAGGAGAGCGGGTCTTGGCGTCTTTTCCACGGACGGCAGCGCTTCCGTGCTGGTGGTGTGTGTGCCAACTCGCGCACTGCAGAATCTTGTTGCTCCTAAATTTTGATCTTTCTGCAGAGAGCTCTCTTCAGAGAACCCTATTCTGTGGCTAGCAGTTTTAGGAAGTTGATCTAGGAAAAACTGCAAACTTGCTTTCAGTGAAAACTCACAAAACCCAGATCTTCAGAAGAGCCTCTGTGGAAGAGGGGTGCATGATCCTGCTCTTCTCAGTCCTTGTCTTTAAAGAATTCATTTTATTCTGCAGTGTTTCACAGCCTCTGTCTCCTCTTGACCCTGAGATCTCTTGGCACAGGGTTCTGTATTCCCACTGATGGACTGTGTGTCAGGCCTATCTCGGAGAAGCATGTGCTGCACCAATCATGGAGTCTTGATGTACTCGGCAGTTCTGAGCATGTTTATATTTAGCTGTGACAAATGAACTAAAAGTGTTTAAAACTTCAGATGTGTTTTAGAAATGAGAACTGCAGAAGTCATAAAACATTGCTTATTGTTATATTACCTGTTGGTCACTTGATCAGTTTCTTCAGGAGTCTTGGAGCTAGGTACTTGACTTACAATAGTAAATTTAGTAAAATTTTTTAATAGTAGGGTCAGGGATATAGCTCAGCGGCCTAAGCGCCTTCCTGGCAAACGCGAGGTCATGAGTTTGATCCCTGGTACCAAAAATAAATAAATAAATAAATAAAATTATAATAGTAAATTTAGTAAAATAGCTTTATGTAATACCTGCCATTATACCCCACTAATAAAACACTTTAATATTTTTGCAGTTAAATATGTTCACATGAAATGAGCTGATTGAAGGATATAATAGCCTCTCAGCCATGTTTTATATCAAACAAAACATCTGCTGTTTAAAACTTTTTGTTTTAAAGCCATGGATAAAGGAATATGGGCTTATATCACATTTGATTATGCAGTATAAATTATAGCATTTTTATAAATAATGCTGATATTATTGAAGACTAAAAATTTGCACATAAATGGTCATTAAGTAAATGGATAACATGGTTTTTTTTGGATAAAATGTTTCAATAGAAACTTATTGAAGGATGAGTTTTAACAGATTGATTCTAAAACAGTTTGAGTAGGTCAGTTATTAAATTATAATAACAATACTTTAGAACTACAAATAGGGTATTCATTGATACTTAAGGGAAGAAAAGAAATATTATTGACTTTCAATAAAAAATTACCAGTTCTAAAAGAAAAGTATTTCTATTCCTGTATGGACACCAGTTTGTTTATTTTTCTGTTTTTGTTTGTTCTTGTAAAAAGGCAATTTCATCATCAGTGTCTGTGCATAATGTTAGGTATCTGGCTGTGTTAAAACTGTATTTTGAAATACATTTTTGAATTGTAAGTTACTTCTTGTTCTCAGAAGCAGATAATTTCAGTCTTTTCTCTCTCTGTATTCCCTCCCATCTTTTTTTTCTTTCATTCTCTCCAGTTTTAACAAAATCATTAGTAAATCAGTATCTCTAGGAACCTTTAAGTAATCACTTGAACAGAAGATGCCTATATAATGGTTATAAATGAGTGTGTTTGCTGGGTTTCTTTCAGCGTGGTTTGTGCTTTCTAAAGTATTGTGGTCTCCTGCAATTGATTCTCCTTCTTTCTTAATCAGTGTCTTTATTTGCTCATTGACATTTGCCATCCCAGTTTCCCCAAAATACATCATGTTGTTCTCTGGGCTTTATCATCCCACTTTTATTTGGAGGGAGATTTCCTTCCCTGCACATTTTTCTCTACATTCTGGAAGTGTGTGATACAATAGTGCTGAGTGTACGATTTGTTGGTCACTTGAACAAAACCATTAGGTCAGTAATTTAGAGCTAGGTACTTGACTTGTGAAATGTTAGGCATTTGAGTATTCTTTGGTTGTTTTGATGAAGCAGAAGGACTTAATTCTAAACTTGACAGAGAAGCATGGGGTAAATTCAACAGTCAGATGTCTCCAGACCATGGCTTTGGTAGAGTGCTTGAAAGAGCTGTATTCACTGGTCTTTGGAGAACGGCCACAGAGCTGTTTTCTGAAAATTTAAGACATCCTCCTTGTTGTGGGCAGCAATAATACAGGACCTGCCTATTTATTCTAGTGAACTTTCTTTTAAGTGCAAGAAAATGGTTGAATTCAACCCTAAAATTGTTTCTTTTCAAGAAACCTCTTCTTTCCAAGACTGGCAGTGCCAAGTTAAATACCTTTCTTTTTTTTAGGATAGCAGGGTTTCTCAGACTGAGACTGTAAGAGTTTCTGTTTTACTGACTATAAAAGCCTGGGATTGAGGGTATAGGTCAGCAGTAGACCATGTGCTTAGTATGCGTGAAGTCCTGAGTTCAATGCCCAGTGCCAGGAAAAAAAATTTTTTTAAAAATCCTGTGATGTTGGTTTTTTAAGTTTTATTTGTTATTATTTTTTAAAGAATCACTGAAGCCTTTTTCATATCATTTTAAGGTTATTAAGTGTGGTACTTCCCTTGTAACTTCTTTTTTGACAGTACTGGAAATTGGACCCAGGACCTTGGCACTGTGCTATATTTCTGGTCCTTTTCATTTTCTATTTTGAGTATTACCTGATTACTAAATTGCTCAGATGGGACCTGACTTGTGATCCTCCTGCCTCAGCCTCTCAGAGTGCTGGAATTAGGAATGTGCACCACCATGTGTAACTTCTTAACACAGACTGCCAGTGAACCCAGGAATTTATTCTTCAGGGAAGAAATCCTAGTCATTTCTGCAAATGGTTTTCCAGTACTCACCAGGAACAAATAGAATCACCTAGGAGTTTGTGCTGTTGATTAGTATGAATTGTTGGTTTGTATCTGCAGGTAAATACAAAGTGAAATAGATGATTATGTTGTTTGTGCAGCAAGTACCCTGTGTTAGTACACAGGAATATGGGATAGAATTATAGAACGAAAACTTTCTTAGGAAGTAGATTAATAGCTTTAGGAGCATTTCTTCCTTCTCTCCTCATCCCAGCCATCTACTGCCCTAGACTCTGTTTTAGGAAGGTTTTGTCATCCCTAAACAACAATGTACTATTTATAAAAATGGTATTCTATATGTAACCATTGACAGTTTATACTTTTTAACTCAATACTACATTTCTAAAATGTAGCTGGGGTTCATTCATTTTTAATTTCCTGTAGTTAAGATTGTGCTACAACCAAGTGATTATCCTGTTGATAGACTTTTTTGTTGTTTTATGAATAATGCTGCTGTGTGCCTTCCCACCTATGTCTCCTCAGACTTTTATGTGACAAGGTCTCTAATTGGATTCCTGGGTCGTAATATTGCATTTCTTCAACTCTATGACATAATCTAAATTGTTTTCTTGAATGTTTGTGTTAGGTTAGGTGCCAATCAGACCTGTTGATAGACTTGCTGAATACAACCACGTAAATATTTGTTACGTTTCCAAGAGTTCACCAGTGAGGAAAGCCACTCCTTGCCACAGTATCTTTCGAAGGGTTGGGGTTGCCCACATGTGTAAATCCATCTGCTCTTCTCTCTCTCACAGTTAGAGTGACTCTGTTTGCTTTGTATATTCTTACTTGATCTTTTCTTCTAAAACCTTAAATATAAAAGAAAAGTATTGATAATTTTCAGTTGAAATTTTGAAATTTGATTTTTTTTTCCTATTCGTGAATAGCTACTAACTTGTCTACCCTGTGTTTTTGTTATGGAGTCATGAAATCATTAAGAGCCATTGAACATTTTACTAGGAAACATGCTGATAAAGCTGGCAGAGGCGTCACTCTTCCTCATGTTCTTTACTTTGACAGTCTGTAATTTGTCCTGACATGTTATATCTATTCAGTTAAAGTGACACTCCTCTTTATCTTTTTTTTTTTTTAAGAATTTTTTTTTTTTTTTGCGGCACCAGGGATCAAACTCATGACCTCGCGTTTGCCAGGCAGGCGCTTAGGCCACTGAGCTAAATCCCCAGCTCTCACTCCTCTAAAACTTGCAAGTAAACTGGCTTTGTTATTAATTTTCCTAACCCTCATTTTATTATTGCAGTGTCCACCTGTACCTCTGCCCTTCCATTTTCTTGTGCATTTTGTACCAAACGCCATCTAATCCTGTTTTTAAAATACAAACTCGTTCCAAGTTAAGGAGCAGGTATCTAATGGCTGTGTTAGTGCCATTTAGTGTAGTAATTCTTGAGCTGTTACCTGAGGAAGTTCATGTTTTTTTTTTAATTTTTGCTTTGCACACACACACGCACGTTACCAATGCTGTAGATGGAGTCCCATTTTGGGTTAGTAAAGAGGGAAGCATCACGAAGTACGTAGTTATAGAAAGGGGGGCCGAATCCTTTGGGCTGAAGGCTCCTAGACCTGCAGCCTTTCATCCTCACCCATTTGTCTCCAGCCTGTTTCTGGCCTCCATGGGCTCTCACCCTTCCACTCCGGTGTACTCAGGAGTCCAAAGCTGTTTCCTGAAATACCACACGTCCTCTCCCAGTTCAGACTTCTCGAACTGACTTCTGGTGTGTGTATTGTCTCACCACCTAGAGACATGGAGGGTGGGGCTGGGTCATAAATTTCTTTGTACCTCTATTAATATAGTTCTCTACATTTAGTCTATAGTCAAGAAATGATTGCTGATATCTCTAGCTTACTTTCCAGCCCTTAAAGTAGAAACTAGATTTGAAGAAAGGTCTTTGTGTTTCCTTATTATGTGGATTTGATGTAAACAACTGCTCTTTAAATAGGTCTGCATGGTGAACAGCATCTTAATATTTGTCTTGGTGTAGTGGCATCCACATATATGGAAATGAAATGCTTTAACTGGTTGGATTGGCATTACAGCACTAGAATAAACTATGACAGAGGTTTTCTTTTTAAAAAATTATTTAATTGTAAAAAATCCTATATACATGACTTTTTTTGTAGCTATTTTCTCCAGTTTCAAATTTGATTTATTCTATTTTTGTTTGTTTATTTCCTGGTGAGGGACTTTGTTTCTTATTGCCTTAAATACCTACTCTGTCATTCTCACCAAATTAGAAAAATTATTCTGAATTTTTTTTTTTGTGCCACTTGCAGTATTTTTAATGCGTATAGCAAGAACAATTTGAGTAGTATCAGTACTAAGTCAAATCTGTAGGGTGTAGCATTTTCTTTTTTTTTTTCTTTGGAATTAAAAAAATTTTTTTTTTATTTTAAAGATAGTAAAACCCAACAAAACAAAACAGAATAAATCCAGTCAAAACACAGCAGTGAAACTGGTACAAAGTATCAAAGCAGGGTAATGGGAAAACAACAATGGCTACTATAGTGTATCTTGTTATCTTCACAGTAGTTTTCCATTCCATCAGT
>RJWT010025211.1:0-16206 GCA_004365215.1 Cuniculus paca | reverse complement strand
CAAAACGACAACCTTGAATTTCTTCCCCTTATACCTGGATTTCTATGTTAGCCTCAAAATTTAGATTAGAGTTCACCAAGGCCCTCAGAGCTCTGCTTTCTTTGGGGTCTTCAGATCCTGCAGAACTCACAGATTGCATCTTCATGCTATACGCCTGTGCCCACCAGACAGCAGGCAAACATGTGAATAGGGTGGCTGGAGCCAATTTCACCAGAAAGAGCAAAGCAAATAAGCCCCACAACACTACTTATCATGGCTTTGAACTTTAGGACTCTTGCAGCAGGCCTGGAAAAAGAAAGGGCTGCAGCTGGCACTGTTTTCTCACCACCCACTTCTGCTGTGAGCTTTTCCAAGAATGTACCAAGCCACATCACGGCTAGCATCTCACAAACCAGCTGGCCAGAAGCAAGTTTGGGCACATGTAGTTCCACACACAACGGGTTAATTTCCAGTCCAATTATAAGAATGGTAATAATTGGCCACACTCAGAGAGCTGGCAATTACCACTATTTTTAACCTGCATTACAAAGGCAATGATTTTATGTACAGCTTGTGCCAAGAGGGCTGAATTTTCTCCAGCTGAGAAAATCATGTACTAGAGTCAATGCCCATCCCTGGTTTGGCTGATGTTCTTCTAACATAGCATCACCTACAACTCCCAGGCTAAGAGAACCATCAACCTGCTACTTCCTCTGGGTTCTTCCTTCCCTGCTGGCTCTCCAAGTCTGCAGAAGTCTGACTTATCATGTCTCTATCAGTGGACACCAGGGGATCTTGAATTCAAGGCCCCTCTACTTACTCTACAATTTCCAAATAAAATGTATATGCTTAGTTTTATTTTGACAGCACACTTTGTGTGGGCCTCCTGGCTCTGGGTGTTCATCTACCATCAGGATAAGCCTGACATCCTCTCTCATAATGTCTTCCAAGAGTGAGAAGATATTGACAGGGTCTGAGTAGGAGCAAACCTGCTGGGAAGCAGGAGGGAGGGAAGAGAGCAAAGAAAACTATTCCCATCACTCATCTGTTGCCCCATGGATGAATAAGGGGAGATCTGAAGGATTCTTTGCAAGTAGACTGGGAAAGGGCAAGCAAAATTCTCTGGGGAGTGTCATCCCTGGTATGTCCTGTCTCTTTCTGTGATACTCACTTCTAGTGTCCTCTCTCTCCTTCTATACTTTAAGTCCCTGGGAGGCATATTTTTAATTTTATTTTTCTTTTTAATTAACACATAATAACTGTACATATCTATGGAGTACAGAGTGACATTTTAGTACATATATGCAATGTGTACTGATCAAATCAGGGTAGTTAGAATTTTTATCTCTTTAGCGTTTCTTTATGTTGGAGGCTTTTCCTATTCTTCCTAAATATGTAATAGATTATTGGAAACTATAGTCACCCACTGTGCTGTGTAACGCTAGGACTTATTTCTCCTATCTAACTTCATTTTGGTACTGATTATCCAAATTTGCTCCATTCCTTTCTATCCAAAACCCTTCCTAGCCTCTAGTGATTAACATTCTACTCAATTTGAAATCAAATTTTTAAACTTCCACATATGAAACAGAATATGCAGTATTTGTTTTTCTGTATCCAGCTTCATTCACATAACATAATATCCTCAAACGATAGCATTTCATTCTTTTAAAGACTGCATAATATTCCTTCTGTATAGATTCATTTTCATTATCCATTCATTTGTTTAGGGACACCTAAGTTGATTCTATTATTTATTCATCTGTTGATGGACACCTAAGTTGAAAATAATGCTCTTTTGATATCATAATGTTAAGTGAAATAAATCAGACACTTAAGCTTAAATAGCACATGGTTTCTCTTACATAAGAAAGCCAAATTATAAATAAAGAGCAAAATAAAACATAATAGGAAGTAGGAAGATGAATCTTTCTCAAATAATGAGAGGATCAAGAGAGGGAGGGAGAGGAGAGTTAAGCAATGAAGAAAAGGAATTAAGATGTGTTATGTACATATACCATCTCTGCACAAGGAATGTAAACATTATGCACTCCAAACCTATACCAATAATAAATTAAATAATGCTGAAATAAACAGATGTGTAGGTATTTCTCTGATACATTGATTTCATTTCATTTTGATATATACCCAGAAATGAGACACCTGTGTTATATCATAGATCTATTTTCAGGTTTTTGAGGAGGCTCTGCAAATCCTCTAGAGCTTTCGCTGGTAACAAACTGCCCATCGCAGCGCATGTGCCGCACTTTCACCAGCACTGCACTGGTTTCCAGAGTAGCTGTATTAATGTACATTCCCACCAGCAGTACACAGAAGCTCTTTTTTCTCTGCATCTTACCTGCTCCTGTATTTTTGCTTTTTAAATAACAGCCATTCAAGCCATAGCAGAAGCATTTTATCCTGATTTTGACTTACGTTTCCCTGTTGATTAGTGACTTCGAACATTTTTTCGTGAATTTTTTGGCAATTTGTATTTCTTACATTGAGAAATGTCTATTCAGATGATTTCTTCCTTTTTTAACTGTATTATTTGGGGGAGGTTTTTGAAATTTTAGTTCCTTACATGTTCTGAATGTTAATCTTTGTCAGATGAATATTTAAAAATATTTTCTTTTATTCTGTAGGCTGTCTCTTCACCTTGAGCTCTAGAAGCTTGCTACGTTGTCAGGTGGATATAATCCCATTTGCCTATTTTTGCTCTTGTTGTCTGCATTTTTGCACTAATCCAAAAATTGTTGCATATATCAATGTTTTGAAATGTTGCCTCCATGTTTGCTTATAGGAGTTTTGTTTCCGTTTCAGACCATAAATTATGTCTTTGACTCATTTTGAATGGATTTTTGTATATAGTTAAAGATAAGGGTCACATTTCTTCTCTTTTCTGTTTTTTCTTCATATAGATATCTGGTTTTCCCAGCACCATTTGTGTTGAATAGGCTGTCTTTTCTCCTACACGTTTTTAGAGCTTTGTCAAGAACCAGTTGCCTTTAGATGCATGGATTTATTTCTGAGATCTTTATTCTGTTCCATTTGTCTATGTGTAGGTTTTTATGCTAGAACTGTGCTGACTTTGTTACTGTAGCCCTCCAGTATATCTTGAGGTAATGTAATGCCTCCAGCTTTGCTCTTTTTGCTTAAGATTAGTTTGACTACTAAGAGCATTTCATGCTTCCACATGAATTTTAGGGGTGTTTTTTCTAGTTTTGTAAAGAACGCGTTGATATGTTGAAGCTGATTGAAATGAACTTGTGAATCACTTTGGGTAACATGAATATTTTTTATTTTATTTTTTATTTTACTGGTACCTTTTAGATAAATACAATGATAACATTCATTACAGGGAGTTTGTACCTGCACATGATATATCTTCCTTCTTTTTTTTTTTTTTTTGCCTTTCACCTCCCCTCCTCCCCACCCCTTTCCCCCTCTTTATTTTCAAAGACTTTGTTTCCACTTTTTCTTCTGTTCTCTTTTCTTGTCCCTTCTTTCCTTTCCTTCTCTCCCCTCCACTGTTCTCCTTCTCATTTGACTATCTTCTTCCCATTTCCCAATATCCATTATATATTTTGGTCCTGGTTTATACTTTCCGTTTCTCACACCAGAGAAACCATGCCATATTTTGAACATGTGTGCTCAATGTATTTCACTTAAGAGTATAGTCTCAAGGTCCATCCATTTGGCTAGAAATGTCTGAAGCTTCTCCTTCTTTATGGCAGAGTAGTACTCTGTTTTTTTTTTTAAATCCACATCTTCTTTATCTATTCATTGGTTAACGAAGACTTGGGTTCTTTCCAAGACTTGGCTATTAAACGGTGTGCCACTGTAAACATGGAAGGGTATACCTTGCTGTCGTATGATGCTTTTAATTCTTTCAGGAAGATACTTGGAAGGGGAATAGCTGGATTGAATGGAAACGAGACTTTAAGTTTTTTGGGAAATCTCCACACAGATTTCCACAGTGGCTGCACCAGACTACATTCCCACCAACAGTGAAGAAGGGTTCCTTTTCCTTCACAGCCTGCTAGCATTTGTTATTGGTTGATTTCCTGGTTATAGTCATTTCCTCTGGAGTGAGATGGAATCTCAGCACTGTTTTAATTTACATCTCTTTAATTAGCAAAGACGTTGAACATTTTTTCATATATTTACTTGTTTCTGCTTCTTCATCTGAGAAATATCTATTCATTTCAGATACCCATTTTTGGATTGGGTCTTTAAATTAGAGGGGGTCTGTTTTTTTTCTGTTTTTCTGAGTTCTTTACATAGTCTAGATATTAGTCCTTTGTCTGAGATACAGCTAGAAAAATTCTCTTCCCACTCTGTGAGTAGTCTCTTGACTCTGTTGGTGATTTCTTTTGCTGTGAAAAAGCTTTCTAATAAGATGAGACACCAATCATTGATTCCTTGTGATAGTCCCTCTATGATTGGGATTTTGTTCATGAAGTATTTGCCTACACTATGTCTTCAAAAGTTCTACCTCTTCTATAGTCCAGCAGATTTAGTATTAATATTTATATCTTTCATTCATTTTGATTTTAGTTTAGTGCATGGTAAAAGATATGAGTCTAGTTTTAATCTTTGGCATGTGGCAAGTCAGTTTTTCCAGTACCACTTATTAAAAAGGTTATCTTTCTTCCAGTGAGGGTGTTTGGCTTCTTTGTCAAAGACAAGGTGGCTGAGTGTGTTTGGAGCTGTTTCTGCATCTTCTAATGTGTTCCACTGATCCTCAGGTCTGTATTTTGCCAGTACCATGCTGTTTTTATCACAGCATCCTTGTAGTATAATTTCAAGTCAGGGATTGTGAGGCCCCTTGCCTTGCCTTTATTGCCCAGAATTGCTTTTACTATTCTAGGTCTCTTCTGGTTCCATATAAATTTTAGGATTTTTTCTCTAATTTGGTAAGATAATGCTTTCAGAATTTTCATCAGATTGCATTAAAACTGTATAACAATTTTAGAAGTGTGGCCTTTTTCACTATATTGGTTCTTCCTAACCAAGAATAAAAAGAATATCTTTCCATTTTCTGATATCCTCCTCTATATCCTTCTTTAAAGTACTGTAATTTTCAAGGCAAAGGTTTTTCACTTCCTTTGCTAGATTGATTCTAGATATTTTTTTTCTTTTTGATTGATATTGTGAAAGATGTTGTTTCCCTAATTTCACCATGAGTTTATTATTCAGGTACAGGTACAGTATTGATTTCTGAGTGTTGACTTGGTACCCAGCTACACTACTGAACTTGTTATTGAATATAGAAGTCTTTTAGTGGAGTTTAGGGGTGTTCTGTGTAGAGTATCATGTAATCCACAAATAATGATAATTTAACTTCTTCTTTTTCTATCCTTATTCCTTTTATTTCTTTCTCTTGTATAATTGCTCTGGGTAATGTTTCCAGAGCTATATTGAATGAGAGTGGTGATATCAGACATCCTTGCCTTGTTTTTGATTTTAGAGTGAAAGCTTTCAGTGTTTGATTATATAGTATGATGTTGGCTGTTGGTTTTTCATAGAAGGCTTTTATCAGATTGAGATAAACATCATCTATTCCAATTTTCTGTGGGGTTTTATCATGAATGAGCATTGGACTTTGTCAAATGCTTTTTCTGTATCTATTGAGATGATCATACAATTTCTGTCCTTGGCTCTGTTAATATGGTGTATTACATTTATTGATTTGTGAATGTTGAACCATTCTGTATTCCTGGGAAAAATTCTACTTGGTCATGATGTGTAATCTTCTTAATGATGTGCTCCATTCTGTTTGCCAGGATATTATTGAGCATTTTTGCATCCATATGCATTAAGGAGATTGCCCTGTAGTTCTCTTTTTTGGTTGGATCTTTCTCTGGTTTTAGTATTAGGGTAATGCTTGCTTTTAGGAATGACTTCGGGAGTATTTTGCTTCACTTTTAATTTCATTAAATAGTTTGAGGAGTAGTGGCATTAGGTTTCGTCTAAATTTCTTGTATAATTCAGCAGTGAATCTGTCAGGACCTTGGCTTTTCTTTGCTGACAGTTTTTGTCAACAAAGAAATCTTCAATTTCATTGACTGATACTGATTTATTTAGGATTTTATCTTCTTGATTCAGTTTTGGTAATTCATATGTATCTAGAAATCGGTCCATTTCTTCTGTGTTTTCCATCTTATTAGAACACAGGTTCTCAAAGTAGGTGTAATGGTTACTATATTGTGTCAACTTGAAAACTGAGAAGTTTAGAGGCTTAACTAAGTAATTCAGCAGGGAACCAGGGTCCTCATTTTGTAAACATCCTCAGCCTGTGCAAGAGGAAGGCATGGAGATAGTGTGGGCAGGTAGCCTGCATTCAAATAAGAGAGGAAAAGAGGCTTTCTTCCTACCTCCTTTTGCTGTTGTTGCTTTTTCTGTCTTATGCCATCTTGAACTGTTGTCCCTGTGCCATGCCACCCTGTCTTGGAGTCAGTTGATTACAGGCAAAAATCTCCACAAACTTTGAGCTAAATGAACCTTTCCTCTTTTAACTTTGGATATCAGGTATTTTGGCCTAGCAACAAGAAAAAGTAACCAAATAGTAGGTGTTGATGATCTTCTGAATTTCTGCAGGATCTGTTGAGATGTCACCCTTTTCATTCTTAATTGCATGCATTTGAGTCTTTTCTTTCCTTTTTTTTTTGTTAAGGTTGGTTAAGGGTTTGTCAATTTTATTCAATAGTTCAAAGAAGCAATAATTCAATTCATTGACCCTTTGTATTTTTTTTTCTTAGTCTCCATTGCATTGATATCTATTCTAGTGTTTATAATCTCCTCCCTCATATGAGCTTTGGGCTTGACTTGCTCTTCTTTTCTAAAAGCTTGAGGTGTTGACATTAGGTTATTTGAACACGCTCTGTTTTTCTGATATGGGAATTCACTGCTATAAAGTTCCTTTGTAGAACTGCTTTCATTGTGTCCCATAAATTCTGGTATGTTGTACTGGTGTTATCCTTTAATTGTAGAAACTGTCTAATTTTTTAATTTTATATGTGACCTGTTGGTTGTTTGGGAGTATATTGCTTAATTTCCATGTGTTTATGAAGTTCTTGTGGTTTCTTCAGTCATTGATTTCCACTTTCATTCCACTATGGTTTGATAATATGCACAGGATAATTTCAATTCTTTTGCATTCACTTTATCATGTTCTATGAGCTAGAATGTGGTCTACTTTGGAGAACATCCCTTGTGCAGCCAAGAAGAATGCTTATTCTGATGTTGTGGGTTGGAACACTCTGTAGACATCTAGTAAGGCCAGTTGTTCTGATATTTAATTGTTGACTTTTTTTGTCTAGTTGATCTCTTTGTGACAGTAGGGTATTGTGGTCCCCCCTTACAATTATATTAGTGCTTATTTGATTTTTCATGTCTATTAATAATTGTTTTCTATGGTTGGGTCCACTGGTATTTGGTGCATATATATTAGATTGCTATCTCTTCCTCTTGGATTGCTCCCTTTACAAGGACATAGTGACTTTCTTTGTGTCTCTTAATAAGTCTTGACTTGAAATCCACTTTGTCTGCAAATAGAATAGCTACCCCTTCTTTTTCCAGAGTCCTGTTGCAGGAAATATTACTTTCCATCCTTTGACTTTCAGTCTATGAATTTCTTTTTGAATTAAATGTGTTTCTTGTTGGATCTTGCTTCTCGATCCATTCTGCCAGTCTTTTTCTTTTTATTAGAGAATTGAGTTCATAAACATTTTTTGGAGGGTACCAGGAATTGAACTCAGGACCTCACACTTGCCACGCAGGTACTATGCCACTGAGCTAAATCCCTGGCCACACATTGATGTTTATAACTGATAAGTATTGAATTATCTTTGCCACGTTATTTTCCTGCTGTTGGTTCCCTATTTTCACCCTCTGTTTAAATTCTGTCCTTGCCTGATGGATTTAGATATGGGATTCATTCTGGTGGATTCATTCAGTTGGGGTTCAGGGACTTGTAGCCCTCGTTATTTCTTTCTAGAATGTCCTTCAGAACATTTTGGATTGCTGGTTTGGTGGCCATGAATTTCCTCAGGTGTTCTTTGTTGTGGAGATATCTCATTTCTCCATAACCTTGTGTGGTGCATCAGTGTGAGTCACAAGATGGTTTCTTTTAGGGCTTGAAACACTTCATTCCAAACAGTCCTTGACTTGAGGGTTTGTGTTGAGAAGTCTGCTGTGATTCTGATGGGCTTTTCTTCATAAGTGACTTGTTTATTTTCTCCAACAGCTTTTAATATTCTATTCTTGTGTGGAATTCTTGAATCTTGACTATTATATGCCTTAGTGTAGAGTTTTTTTGATCATGGCTAACTAGAGTGCTATATGCCTCACTTATCAGTATGTCAAATTCTTTTACTCTACTTGGGAAGTTTTCTGCCATTACTACTCTGAACAGCTTTTTTTAAATGTCATTTGTGCTGTTTCCTGCTTTTTCATTGACTCCAATCGTACTTGTGTTATTCTTCTTTGCATCATCTAGCAGCTGATGGATTGATTTCTCATGGTCCCTTGCTATTTTAAAGAAATATTTCTTTTCATATCATTAACTGCAATCCGGTCCTCTGTATCTGATATTCTGTCCTCACATTGGCGCCTTCTGCTCTGTATACTGTCAATGAAATTTTTAATCTACTGGATATCTGTTTGAATCTGTTTCATGAGCTACATTTCTTTCCTATATTGAGCCTTCATGGTTTCCCTCATTTTCCTAAACTCCTCTATTTTTTCATCTGTATTTCCTCTTGAGTAACTAAGCATGTCTTTCATTTTTGTTACCATCTACATAGTTTTCTGAGGAATTATTTCTGATTTGATTTTTTTCTAGAGCCTCATTCATCCACTTTACTCCTTCCATTATTACCACTTCAGAGAGTCCAGGTGGGTGGCTTTTGAATTGTTCCACCTCTTTGTCCCCTGGGTTTACCTTTGATGAGCTGGAAATCTGGGGTTCCATCTTTTTTAAGTACCTTCTTATTTTCTATTTGTTTTTTAGTTTAATTCTTGTGTTGATATTTGTCAATTGCTTATGGCAAGTAGCTGTACTGCTAGTATTTAGAACCCTTAGGAAATAGCTACATCTCAAAGATGTTTTCCAGGTGTAGCTGCTTTTGGTTTTTGACTCTGCTGCAAGATCCCACCTCTTCTATTTATTGGAGATGAGAAATTGTTGCCTACTTGGTCCAGCCCCTGGTTCTTTGGCACTGGCCTACAGTATTATGTATGACCCTTAGGCAATCTCAGTGTATACCAGGAAGAACAACTGATTAAAACAATTATGTCATGCTGGCCAAAGTAGTACAATCAGCAATAACAATAGCATCAAACAGAATAACACAAATAACATCAAACACAAATAACAAACTGTGGTAATTATTACTTTGCCATTTTTAACCGTATACACTACATTTATGGTTACACAACAAAATCTAAAGTGAACCAGAAAATCATATACAGTAGATGATCCTACAATATGGAAGTTTTACCCTCAGGGAGAAAATTTATAGGGGGCTTGAGGGGAAATGGAGAAACAGAAGAAGAGGAAGAGATTAAAAACAAGGTTAGAGAACAAAGCAAGATTGTACAAACTTTGGGAAACTGGCAAAGAAGACAGGAGGGAAAGAGAAGGAAGACATAAAAACAATAATAGAACAATAACAAAAAAAACTAAAAACTATATTCACACTCATATAAAAACAAGAACAAACAAGACAAAAAACAAAAGAAAACAAAAACAAGAAAAATAAGAAAAAAATAGCCTCTCAAGGTATGTCTGCTGCCACTGGTAGGCAACATGGGCAGACAGAATCCAGATCCAAGTTGATTAATCACAGCAAGCCAGTCATAGCTTTATGATGGGGTTGTGAAATATCCCTCAAGCCTGTACCTTTAGTTCCACTGGGGTTCAGGCTGGTTTCTGGCTGTGAAGCTGGAACCCAATTTGCTCAACTTGCAACCCTCTGTGCACCTCCTGCCAGCTTGAACTTGGCTCCCTGTTGACTTGAGCTCAGCTCCCTGACCTCCTGCTGATGAACTCAGCAGCCTCACCCTCACCTTGGAGCCACTAGAGGGAACTGGCCCACAGTTGTTCTGAATCCTGAGCTCATGTGTCCCCTCTCCAAGATGGCTATGAGCCAGTCCCTCTCTCCTGGACATCTGAACCTGAGTAACTTACCAGCCACACCAGTCAGCTGCATCCACTGCTCCATTTCACTCATACGTTTCTCCATGGAGTCCTCTGAGGTTGCCAGTAGTCACCATGCATCTACAGGTTTGAGCCACTCCTCCCACCAAATGAGTTCAGGCTTGGAGAAAGCGCCACCTGCCACCTTCTTCTTCATTGAAATCTCTTTCTTTGCTCTCCCCATGGGCTTCAATTCTCACTTCAGAACCTTCCTGGGTCCCGGGGACCACTTCCTTCCTTCTTCTCTTCCTCGTTGGTATATTCTAGGGTCTGGATAAAAAACTCAAGAGAGGCTTTTGTCTGCTGCTCACCACTCTGCCATCTTCCCAGAAGTTAACCCTAAACATTTTAACAGTATTAACTCTTCCAATCCATGAACATGGAAGGAGTTGTTTTCCTTTCTTTTTTTCTTGCTTTTTTTTTCAATTTCTCTCTTGCAATTTTTATCACAGAGATCATTCACTTCCTTGTATTTTGCTTGTAGCTACTGTGAATGGAATTGTTTTTATGATTTTGTTCTCAGTCAATAGTGTATAAAATGCTACTAAATGTTTGTAAAGTGATCCTATATCGTGCAACTTTACCAAATTTATCAGTTTTAATAGACTTTTAGTAAAGTCTTTAGGTTTTTCTATACAACTGACCTTTGAACTATATAAGAGTTAGGTATATCAATTTCTGGCACAGTCAAAAATTCACATGTAACTTTTGATTCCTTAAAATCTTTTTTTTTTTTTTTTTTGAGGCACCAGGGATCAAACTCACGACCTTGCACTTGCCAGGCAGGCGTTTAGGCCGCTGAGCTAAATCCCCAGCCCGATTCCTTAAAATCTTAACTACTTAACTAGTAGACTGTTACTGACCTGAGGCCTTATGCACAGCATAAAACCAGTGATGGCAAACCTTTTAGAGATGAGTGCCCAAACTGTAACTCAAAACCCACTTATTTACCACAAAGTGCCAACACTGCAATTAAACCTGAATACTGAGGTTTTAGTTTAGACAAAACAGCTCATACATTAACATCTTTTGTCTTGAAAGAAAAACAGCACATGCCATAGATTCACCACCATTGGCATAAACATTCAATTAACACAAATTTTTTTATATTTTATGTGTACTAAATAGAATGAAAAATAAAGACTACTATGAAAGATTCATTTGCTTCTTTGGTGGTATTGGGGATTGAACCCAGGAGTGCTATATCACTGAGCTACATCTCATTTCTTTTATATATTTTTTTAATTTTGAGACACAGTCTCCCTAATTTTATCAGACTGACCTCAAACTTCTCACCTCAAACTTCTGACCTCAATCCACCCACCTGCCTCTGCCTCCTGATTAGCTGGACTATAAGCATGATCCACTGCACTCAGCAAGAGATCACTTTTTATCACAATTTGCTGAAGAGAGATGAACTGCTCACAGAAAGATGATTAGTATCACATGGCTTTGTTAGCTGATACTCACAACACCTATGCGCACTGCCACAGCAGAGGAGGCGACTACACATTTACTGCAGTGGTATAGTCTTATTACTACAGTTGGTTTTACGCAACCATAATTTAATAGTGTATCTTTGCATTTGTTTACATTTGTCTGACTACAAATGGTGCCACATATAGTCCATGTCTGTGTGCATAAATTTTCACTTTTTATAATAGATTAGTATGTTATAATCCTAAGTTATAAAAGGCTTTTATCTCTATGTACTTTTTCATTCATGCCATACTTGACTTTTGCTTACTTTTTTCAACATTTAAGGCTGTTTGACTCATCTGGGTTTTTTCAAATTGCTGCAAATCTCAAAAAAAAAATTCACCTCTAATTGAATCCATTCAGTTCAAATCCAGGGTGTTCAAGGATCAGTTGTGTGTAGAATTGTGTCATCTGTAGCAGGAAAGTTTTGATTTCCTCTCTTCCTGTTTGCATGCCTTTTCTTGGTCTTGCCTAATTGCTCTAGCTGAGACTCACAGTATCATGTTAAGAGCAGTAAAAATGAACGTCAATGTTCCTGTCTTGATCCAGACTTTAAAAGAAACAAGTTCAAACTTTCCTCAGGCAATATGATGCTGGCTGTGGATCTGTCATATATAATCTTTAATATATGCATTCCTTCTACACATAATTTGTTCTGAGTTTTTATAATGAAGAGGTGTTGGATTTTATAGACTGCAAAGCCCATATATTTGGTCATTACCAGCCAGTATAGGAGCTGACCCTATAGAAGCCCAGTTAAATGAACAAATAGCACTGGGCTCTTCTGTATCCTGTGTATATTTGGAAACCATCAACTAGCAGTTCAAATAAAGTCATGTTAATATTAATACCTTGTCCTAATCACACTTGTTCCAATTCATTGCAAAAGTCTCCACTGTCATCAAAATCGGGGAATTCTCTAAGAGGTATCTTCAGTGTTCCCAAGTCACTTCAAGTCAGAGTTGGTTGGCATGGATGTTATTGGATTGTCAGACTCTGCCATCATCTCCATCCTGCCTGAAGTTTCTAAGTAACTTGGCTCTTCCACAGGAATGCCATCACCATGGAACCAGCTAAGCTAGAGGTGGATTAATGGTGTCCCTATACATGCCACCGAGGCTACCTTACTCTTAGATTTGGATCCTGCCAATCCTTTCTCCCTCCTTATGCTACACAAAAACGACAGAGCGATTCCTTGTGGAATAAGAATGAACAGTGCCAGTCTGTCAGGAGAGATTTTACGCAGGGTGTTTGAGACTCCCAAACCATTACAGGGTTTAGCCAATTAATTCTTCGATCTAGTAGCTAGGTGAGGACAGCAAATTCAACACCACTGAACTTTATCTTGCATTGCAAAATGCAGCTAGGTCCTTCCTCTTTTAGTATTAATTCTCTTTCAAGGAGTGTATACGTTTTCTATTGCTGTTGCAGAAAACTTACTGGACAAGGGAAGAAATGACACTGAGGAGGTTTACGAGGCAGTTTATTACACCAGTGGGCTTCTGACCAGGATCTCTCCCAAAAGGTCAGAGCCCCACCTGGTGGAGTTTTGGGACTTTTAAAGGAAAAGTAAGCAGGAAGGTACAAAGGCAGATTCAGTGCATATAATTGGAGGGTTGGGTGACATCATGGGTTGTTGGGGGGGGTCTGAACATTTCAAGTTACATTGTAAGGCTATCAGTTACACAAAGGCAGTAAAGAACACCTCATGCTACATTGCAAGGCCATCGGTTACACAAAGTCAATAAAAACAGGGGTTACATAAAGAAAGGAATGTTCTATTATTAAGCCTGCCCAGACATGTCCACTGTGTTTGGTAAGCATTCTTGGAGGGCTCTCTTAGCAGGTCTTTGTCTAAAATTTAAAATTCCCTTTCATTGCTACATAGCAAATTATCACAAATGTAGTGGCTTTTATCCTGACTATATAGCACAGGATTGGCCCAAACCAAATGCCATTCAGCTTCTGTTGAGTGTCATGTTCTCACAACTTCAGGTGGGTCAGAAATCCAGATGGGCTCAACTAGGTTTTCTGCTTAGGGTCTCATGAGGCTAAACAAGGTGTCGAATAGGTTAGTTTCTGGAATGGAGGATCTGAGGAAAAATTCACTCAGATTTTATCAGAATTCAACTCCTTGGGGTTATAGGACTGAGGCTCTCATAGTTTTCCTGGTCAGCAGGGACTTCTCTCAGTTTCTCAAAGCCTACAGCCTTTCTTATCACAGGACACTCCATCTGCAAGCCAGAAAAAACCTGCTGAATCCTCCCTAGTACTTTAACTCTCTCTGTCTTCCTCTTAGGCTAGCAGCTAAAGAAAGTTCTTGCTGATAACAGCTCATTTCTTTAGATCAGGCCCATCTGGATACTCTTCCCATTTTAAGGTCAGTTTTGCTATATATAACAGTGATGGAGTGATATCTCAGTGGGTTTCAGGGATTGGGATGAGATGTAGGAAAAGGGTGTTAACATTTTCCCTGACACAGGCGTTGTCACCCATCTCTATGTCCTCTCAATTTCCAAACCCTTTCTCCTCCATCCATCTTTCACATAGGAAAATACTGGCACTGCAAATGCAGTCATTATTGAAGGAAACCTCTCAGTAACCTTGGGAACCAATGGGTACTTGGAAGAAAGGTGCAGCCATACTTCACCCATGGGATATATCTGATCTATTCTGTGGCCAAACAGAACCCTGTGTAGCACCTAGCTCGGGCCAGTCCTACATTAAGTCCCTCATATCTATCATCTACAACAATTGTAACAACTGTCTTCTGAACTGGGTATCACTATCCCTGGTGGTAAGATGAGAAAATGGAAGTTTATAGGCGTAAAGTAATGAGTTTAAGCCCATTCCTCTAGAAGCAGTGTAAAGATTTGAATTCATATCTGATAGTTTTGGGGGTTTTCTCTTTTTTTTCTTTTTCTTTACTTATTTTTTTTTATGGTACTGGCAATAAAACCCAAGGCTTGCACTCTGATTTATATCCCCAGCCCTTTTCTTCTACTTCGTTTGAGACAGGTTCTTGCTAAGTCACTAAGTTGCCAGGCTGAGCTCAAACTTGTGGTCTCTCCTGCCTCAGCCTCTTAGGTTCTAAGATTACAGATATGTACTATGAGGCCTGGCTTTTGTTCTGTTTTTCATTTTTAAGTGTTATGCTCCTTCCAATATTTTATTATGAAAATGTTTAAACATTATGATTAAAAAATAAACTGGATACCCATACACATTTACCTGATTTCAATAGTTAATATTTTCCCACACTTCCTTTTCCTCTCCTTATCTATCTATATCTACATCTTTATACAAAAACACTTACATTGTGTTTACACTTACCAAACTATTTAAAATTAAGTTGAAGATACCATAATATATTGCTCTTAACTTCTTATGCACAAATACACCTCACCTAAGGAAACTGAAACAATCCAGAATACATAATAGTATCCAATTCTTACCTAATTTTCCCTTCTGTCTCAGAATGACTTTTGTAGCTACTTTGGTGGTCACAGTAAGGGGAGGAGCTGTGGGCAAGACAAGAATAAACAGCAGACAGTCAAGGAAGGGACCATGGAGTTCTGTCCACAGTAGCCCTTCAGTTATTTCCACTGCTGACAGGACTTTCAGGAAAAAGCTTACATTGCTAAGAGTCCATCCAAAGTGAAGGGGTGGAGGAAAAGCCTCAGACTTCAGCTGCATGGTGACTCCCCTCCATCAACAACCCCATGAGCACACAGCTCCTACTTCCCTTCTCGCAGCCATGTGACCAATATAGGCCTAGACATGGCTGTCCCCCTAAGGCCTGACTGACATGTCTTTGTGTGTCCATGTTGTTCTGCAACCAGCCTGGGCTTTCTCTTCTCTGGATGATATTTTTATTACTGAATGTGGCCCAGGCCCCACAGTCTCTGCAAGTGCTTTGGGTACAGGCACTATTACAAAGGATCAGGCAGGACACATTCTGGGAGCCAGCAGGTGCTAAACTCATGAAATGAGCTAATGAACAAAGGAAGCTTGAATATGCTTGGGAGAGCCAAGCTCCTTGAAGCAAAGTCTGAGTTTATGCCGTTTCCAGTGTTGGACCTGTACCTGAGCTAGAGAGAACCCAAGAAGGACTTTAATAATGTTTAAACTATGGCTCTTAAAACTAGATGAATATGGGAATTATCAGGGAACTTCAAATAAATACTGATTCCAATACTTCAAACTCTGAATTTAGTAAGTTTAAGACAGAATATTGGTATTAGCATCTTAACTACCCACATGATTCAAACGTGCACTTGAGATGCAAATGAATTGTGTTAAATAAGTGAATTAAGGGCTAGAGATTTAGCTCAGTGGCCTAAGTGCCTGCCTGGCAAGCATAAGGTCATGAGTTCAATCCCTGGTGCCACAAAAAAAAAAAAAAGTGAATTAAGATATACAGTAGAGAAAGATATGGTCTTACCTATTTCAGATTCTGCATAAACTCAAGACTCTTCCCACTGCTTCTAGGAGAAAATCCAAAACCCTTTGCACAACCCTGTAGGGCTCATGTGGGCTGTATT
>RJWT010025210.1:0-16207 GCA_004365215.1 Cuniculus paca | reverse complement strand
CATCCATCCACCCATCCATCCACCCACCCATTCACCCACTCATCCACTCATCCATACAACCACACACCCATCCATCTACTCATCTATTCATCCATTCATCCACACAACTCACCTATCCATCCATTCATCCATCTATTCATTCACACAACCACCCACTCATCCATCCATCCATCACCCACTCATCCATCCATCTACATAAACACACACCCATCTATACATTCACCTACCCATCCATCCTTCTACCCACTCATCCACTAATCCATCCATCCATCCATCCGTCTGTCCATCCGTCCATCCATCCACCCATCCACACAACCCATCCACATCCAGCCACACATATATCCAAATACCCATGCACATACCTACTCATCTAGTCACCCAACCATCCATCCACCCACTCACCCATTCATCTACCCACTCATCCACACATCTATATATCCTTCTATGTACCCACCTATCCGTCCATCCATTCATCCGTCCACCCATCCGTCATCCTTCTATCTACCTGTGGTTCCACCTGACTGTGAATTTGCAGCCACTGAGCACAGAACTTTGCTTGGCTCTGGGGGGTGACCCAGTACAATGGACCCCTCACACCCAGGCTCCAGGACACGCCTGCCCATGTTCGAGCACACAGGAAATGCAGACCCTGGGTAAACTTGAGGTCCACCCCTGGTAGTAACTCAAAGAAGTGGGAGGCAGAGGCACCTGTCTGCCTCAGGAAGCCTCAGCACCGTCTGCCTATGACAAATGTCCTCCTGCTCAGGACCCCAGCTGGCTGGTGTGGGGCCGCAGCACTCAGGTTCCCTCCATGATTTAGGGGTCAGGGTTTCTGCTGGTTTGGGGGCCCCTGGAGCTCCTGGGCCACATCCTCCCCTACTTACTCAAGGGCTGCTTGCTCCAGCTTCCCGTGTGCGCCTGCCCGTGTGCCCCCGGGCGCACATTTGCTGTACACGCAGCTGCTGCACACTTAGAGCATGCCTGCCCCAGTGTGCGAGGTGGGGGTCCCCACAGAGGCTTCTCACTCCCCACGCTGCCCTCTTCAGCTGGACCCCAGGGAGCACGGCTCTTTCCTCAACGACACGGCAGCTGGGAACCCTGTCGCGTCTGCTCACTCAGGGCGTCTCTCAGGCCTCAGCTCGACTGTCCCTGCCCTGCATCAGTTGCCCTCAGGCCTCCTGCTGACCCCACTCCCTGGGGTGTGCTCACCCCCTCTGTGCAGTTGTCGGGTGGCAAGGGCAGCGGGTCCTGGCACTGCTCTGTGGGACCATCCAGCTTCTGCAGGTTCCCGAACTGGAGTGGGCTCAGCCTGGCGTCTGCCCGGGAGAAGGACGCGTGTGAGAGGCTCTCCAGCTCCAGAGGCCGGGCTCGCCCCGTCTAGAGTGCCCCTCCCGCTGGCCCCACCTCCACCCACTCAGCCCCTGGCACGGGCCGCTCACTGTGCATGTAGAACTCGCTGACATCCGGGAGCCCGTTGAAGTCTCCACACAGCCCACAGGTCTGGTTGGTGAACTTAGGGTCCAGCTCCAGCTGGGGGCAGGCAGGGCAGCTCCAGCCTCAGGCCTCTCCTGGCTCTGCAGCCTCCTAGCCTGGGGCTGGAAGTTGTCTCCCACCCTGGGGTCCCCTGGGGCCAGGCATCCTCACCAGAGCACTGTCCTCTCCGTTCCACAGGAAGGCCAGGACCAGCCGGACACTGACCTTCATGTAGTCACTGCTCTGCTCCACCAGGAGGCCAGCACGGCTGTAGGGCAGGTCCTCCCTAGGGGAGCACGCAGTCAGGCCCGTGTTGCCCACAGCTCTGGGCACCAGCATGCTCTGGGAGGAAGACTGGGCCTGTTCACCTCTGCCCGTCAACCAGGACGGAGCCATTGGACAGCTCCAGCACCAGCCCCTGGGTCTTGAGCACGATGCGGGTGATGGTGGGCCTGGAGCCCACAAGGCCGCGGCGCAGCTGCACGTTGAAGTCCTCGTAGGCGGCGCCGCAGTGCGCGGAGAACACGTAGTTGCAGAGGCCGGGGAAGCGGAAGATGGCGCCATCGAAGGTCTTGTAGTGGAAGTCGCCCCAGGTGCTGCAGACGCGCCCGGTGTGCGCCGGGTTCAGGGCTGTGGGGAGCCGGGAAGTGGGTGACTGCTAGGCACTGCTGTTCTGTGCCCAGCTCCTCCAGGCTGCAGCTGGAGACCGGGTGCCCACTGCCCTGCATTGCTCCCCCAGCACTTGACTCCCCCAAGACCCCAACACAGCCCTGACCCTCCCATAGGCCCCAGGGCTGCCAGTCCCCAGGGTGGTCAGCAGTTGCCACCAGGAGGGCACTGGCCCTACCCAGGATCACCCAGTGCCCACAGGTACCAGCCTCACCTGCAGGCCTGGCAGACCCCTGCCCCAGCTGGCAGAAGCCACCTCCTACTTACGGCTCACACTGGGGAAGACGGCGAGGGGTGGGATGAAGGTCAGGTGCCGGGCAGACGAGGAAGTGGGATAGGCTGCAGGCAAGACTGGGTCACACTGGGGATGTGGCTGGGGATACCCTTCTCCAACCTTGCCCTCTGTGATGCCCACCCTGGGTCCATCAGGGTCCAGGACCCAGGACAGGGCTGTCCAGCTCCTCTTGGTCCCTGCTGGACCCTCCTGGGCACTCACCATCTACCAACCCACTCTGGCCCACAAGCTCACGGGTCCCCCTCCAGCTCTGCCCTGCACCTTGGTCTCCCTGGGAGCCCTGACCCCCTCTGGCACCCAGCTGTCTTCAAGCAGAGGCCTGGGAGGGTCTCAGCGTGACACGTGTCTGCCCTGTCACAACAGGACCCCCAGCCAGCATGCATACCACTGTCCATCCTGGCACCATGTGCAGTGGGCTCTGTGTCCCCTGGCCTCAGCTCCACAGGGGTCTGGGTCTCTGCAGGGAAAGGAGTGGGAGTCAGCAAGAGCTGAGACACAACGGCCACCTGACATCCTGGGAGGAGGCCGAAGAGGACCTGACAAGTCGACCCTGCTTGCCTTCCTGGTCTGCACATGGGGGGCGGCCACCTCATCCCCCAAGGGACAGAGAAGAGGTCCCCGCCATTCAAGGAAGAAAATGGAATCAGGAAGCAACCTAGCCCCAGAACACAGCCGCCCAGGGCGTTCAGCCCCCTCCCCGTCCCTCAGAGGACAAAGGCCAGCTTTGTTGGACACGGTGGGAGGCTCCCAGGAATTACTTAGCAGAAACCCAAGACCAGAACCAGCCCAGTGCTGGAACCGGGAGGCGGGCAGGCGCTTGAGGCACCAGCACAGGGAGGGCTCCCAGGGTGGTCTCCCTCCACCACCGTGGCCCCAGCCTGGAGGAGGCAGCACCACCCCTCAGCAGGCAGATGCTGTCCCCATGGCACCACGGCTCTGCGACAGCCATCTGGGGCCAGGATTCAGGCCCTGCGTGCAGGCTGCTCACCTAGCACCATGGGCAACTGGCTTCCTGTTTGCCTTTCCCACCAGGCCTGCTGACACTGGAAACCGCAGGGCCTGCTCATCCCTTCTCTGCGGCCCTGCTTGACTGCCTTTCCCAGAGGCACAGCCGCTCCTGTGTCCCCCCGACCCGACCCCGAGGACTCTGACCAGATCCGGGATCTCCCGTGCAGGCCCCACTCAGGGCCAACCCTCCAGCCCTCGACTGGGCTCCACTCCCACTGCTGGCGTCCTGCGTGCTCTGGAGACCTGAGGCCTCACTGCCTGGCCGGTACTGGGACAGCTCATTGCACCTCCAGGACCTTGGGTGGCCGGGCCCAGGCCACATGGCCCAGGAGAGCTTGGAAATGGGGGAGGGTGGCCAAGCCCCACAGGCCAGCCTCCAGGTTGAGCAGCAGGTGGGGCTCCAAGGAAGGGGGTGTGGGGATGACACCCCTCGCCACACCCTTCACAAGCGGAGGGGTCTCGGACCGGGTCCCCGCCTGTCCAGCCTGAGAGGCTGTCAAGGGCCGTGCAGCCCCGAGGCCCGAGACGCCTGTGGCAACGGGACGCTGGCCAGACTTGGCCCAGAACCCCGCTCCTCTATCTTCTCCAGCCCATCACCTGGAGGTGGGGTCCACCTGCGGGGCCCCCCGGGGGGACCAGTACCAACTGTAACCCCAGCACAAAGGGCTGCCCCTGCCCTCTCCGACGCTGCCAAGCCCCTCACCCTAGTGCACTGCTGCACCTGTGCCAGCCCAAGCCCCTGTTGTGACGTCCCGTCCAGGCTGGGCCTCTGGGCCCCTGACACTGCTCTGCCCCTGTGAGACACAGTGAAGAGCCCAGGGCCCCCAGGGCCGGGGACTCCTACAGTGGGTGACAGGGTTGGTGCCCCAGGAAGATGGCATCGAGGTGAGGGCTCTGGCCTTACCTGCCAGCCGCACCACGAGCAGGGCTGCGAAGGCCCAGGCCAGTGCCCAGCTGCGGCTCCTGGGGCCCATCCTGGGGGCAGGCAAAGTAGGCAGCAGGTGATGGAGTGGGGCTCAGTGCCTGCTCCCCAGGGGCCTGGGCTTATGTAGCAGAACTCCTTGGCCCCGTGCCCACTCCTGGGCCACGCAGGGCAGCGTCCACTCCCCGGGGCAGCCACGTGTATTTGCTCTCGGGGAGGGGCCGTGGAGAGAGAGCGGCCTGAGGAGGAAGGATTTGCAGGGCTGCACCCCCAGACGCAGGTGCTCCCCACCCTGCATGTCTGAGGACTGGAGGGAGATGTCAGGCGCTGCCTGTCTAGGGGGGACCCCTGGGGCGTCAGCAGGCAGGAGGGGGCCTCGGAGGTGGCCCACTCCTCAGAGTCATAGCTCACCCTGGGACATGGGACCCGGGTCACCTGCTCAGCCCCACCAGGGAGCACTGGGTTGTGTGCTGGACAGGCATCTGGCCTGGTACCTCATGGGACCCCGGTGGGGCTGGCCAGAGCCCCTTGCAGAGTCTGAAGCTGTCTGAGGGTCAGCTCAAGGGGTAACTGAGGCCCAACGCAGCCCCTGCCAAGGTAGCATCCTGCTTGGTCCCCCCTCCTTGGAGTGGCAAAGGACCCTATGTCTGGGGTCCACCTGGGCCTCAGCTGGCAGGCTCTGTGACATGCACAAGCCACAGGGTGGTGGTGACAGAGCCTGGGCATGCTGCCCACCCCAATGCCCTCGCCGGGCTTCCTCGGGCGTGGGGCAGCCTTTCCCAGCAGTGACGGTCCTCCCTGTGGGCACTGTGACTTCTTCCTGTTGGTGCAACTTGAGCTGTCTCTGTGCCTGCTCTTACAGCGAGGCTGCGGCTTCGGCCCCCATGGGCCCACATGGGAACCGGACAGACAGATGCGAGAATGTGGGAATGTCCCCAGGAGGACGGACGTGGGTGAGGGGCACTGGCCCTGAGGCCTTGCCCACCCTGGGGAGGCCTTGGGTGGTTTCTAGGTTGCTTTGCTTTATAAATGAGCACCCGTCCGTTCCCCTCTGAGAGGAGCTGGTAGGAGCAGCCCTGCCGGGGAAGGGGAACCCATCAGAAAGTCTCATGAACACCACAGCAGGACAAGCACCCCTGGACCCACTCACAGGAGGCCCCACAGATGCCAGGTGCACAGAGACAGCAGGCAGGTGGCAGGCGGAGACGAGGAATCCTGGCTGCACTGCCCCGACTGTGCACTGAACTATGGCCACGGCAGGCACTGTGTGTCAGGTGCCTCTCACAGCCGAAATAATTTTCAAAAGGCCTGGGACAAATTTTGCTGATTGGTGCCCCGCACACAGCCAGTGACCCCACAGACTGCCTTAGTGCCGCCTTCGCCACAGGAATGATTGGGCTGGGGCCGGCGTGGGCTGGCCAGCCCAGCTCTGCACCCCAGTGCAACCTCCTGGGCCGTGCTTGGGCTGCCGGCTGTGCCCCAGCCCTGATGTTCACAGGTTGGTGAAGCTCAGGGCTGGGTCGTCAAGGGTCTCTTCTTCCCCAGCCCACTGGCCACAGTGCCACAGGACGAGCTTGAGGGACCCACGGACCTGTGCCCCTACCTGGACTCTGAAACCTCCAGCCCCCGCTGCCCTCACCTCTGGCCTGCTCACTGACACTTGAGGACACCTGGCACTGACCCGGGAGCCTGCGTGAGCATTGCCCACTGCCTACACAGCCACTCCCCTGCCCTGCCCAGCACCCGGGCAGCTGTCCCCAGCCTCTCGCAGGTGGTGTCAACAGCCTGCCCTCTTGACCCTGCCCATGGAGGGACACAGGCCCACACAGTAGGCACGCGACGTCCTGCCCCAGGTCCTGCCCTGCCCCAGGTCAGCCGGACCACTGCCACCACCCAAAGGGTCTGCTGCAGAGACTTCCCGGATGCGGCCACCCAGCCTGTTTGCTCAGCCGCAGGGAGTTCACCTCTTCACAGTTGAAGGACTGGAGATAGGGGCAAGGGAGGAAAGGGACACGGCTGGCCCGCTGGGGAGGAGACCGAGGCCTTCCCGGGACACGGCGTCACGTCACCGCCACTGTGCCAGGAACCTGCCCTGCGGCTTGGACCTGGGCGTGCAGTGGTCCCTCATTCCACTTCCAATTTCTGAGCCAGCAGAATGAAGGGGACTGTGCTGGGCCACGTAAGGCCTGGGGTGGCCACAGTCCCCTTGGACAGAGACCCCACCAGAGCCAAGGTGGCCATGGTCCCTGTGGACAGAAGCCCTTCCTGCTGAGGACATGGAGTCCATACTGGCCCCACCACCTGGAGCCCCTCCATGCACCCTGCAGAGGTGACCCCAACGCTGACTGCCTCCTCCACAGAAGCCACGCTCAGATCTGCTGCCCACCAAGAGCTTGGCCACGGCTGGGGTGGCCCAGTCCCTCCCTGCTCAGCCCACCTTGCCCTCCGTCTGCAAAGCAGTGCAGATGCGGGACACAGGCCCAGGTCCACTGGCCCAGGGCGCCGCGACCTGATGCACAGGTCGGAGTCCCTGCCGTGCCTGCTGTGGTGTGCACCTGGGCACCAGCTCGCTGGCCCGGGAGCTTCACCAGCTCACTCAGCTACGTGCCTGAAGCCCTGACGTGCTGTTTCCACAGCAGCCGCACCATCCCACATCCCCATCCACACGCCAGGGTCCCAGGCCTCTTATCTTCCCAGCACTCGCTCTCCTACTCTCCCCTCTTCTGGCTCTGGGGGTCCAACCCAGGGACTTTCTACCACTGGCGCTCAGCCCTTTCTGTTTTACGTTTTGACACAGGGTCTCATTAAGTTGCCCAGCTGCCCATCCTCTTGCCTCAGCCTCCCAAGTGGCTGGGCCAGTGCCTGGCTGTTTCGCCCTTCTGAGAGTGGCCATCTCACTGGGTGTGAGGGGTGCTGCGCTGTGGTCTGATAAGCCTTTCTCCCACGGCTCCAACACCGAGCACACGGAATTGTCACTGACCCCTTCTTTGGAAATGGGTCTTTTTGAGCATTAGCTCTTGTGTGTCTTTGATCTGTTTCAAGTTCATTTTTTATAATTGGAGTGAGGTAGGGTCTGGCTTTGCTCCTCTGTGTGTGCGTATTGGCTTTCCCAGCACCACTGTTATAAGAGTAGAGAGACCTCTGCGCCTCACGAGAAGGCTTACACCTAGACTCCCTTCCCAGGGCTGTTCTCGTGCTGGGCCCACGCTGTGTTGATTCCTGCAGCTTCATGCTAAGTCCTAAAATCAGAATGTAAGTCCTCCAATTTTGTTCTTCTTTCTTAAGAATATTTTGGCTATTCAAGGTTGCTTGAGATTCTTCATGGACTGTAAGGTGAATTTTTCTAATTTCTACAAAAAACTATTGAAATTTTGATAGAGGTTGTATGGAATCTGTAAAGCTTTTAGGGGTAGCATTATAACCTGACTAACATTGTCTTCAGTCCATGAACACAGATTATTTTTCGACTTTAGGTCTTTAAATTTTTTTCAGCAATGCTTTAGTTTTCAGTGTACAGGCTTTTTGCCTCCTTGGTTAAACTTATTCCTAAATACGCTGTGTCAGTGAAATTGTTTTCTTAATTCCCCTTTCTGATGATTCTTTGCTAGGGTACAGCAAGTTGCTGAATGTGTTTATCAGTCTGAACCGTGCCGTGGTGGATTTTTTAAGGTGTTCTGTGTATAAGCTCATGTCATGTTCCTGCTCCTCCTCGTGGAAAATTTTATTTCTTCTTCTTCTTCTTACTTCTCTGGCTGGAATATCCAATACTGTGTGGAACAGAAGTGGAGAATGCCACTCCAGGCATGGCGGTGCATGCCTATAATCCCAACACTCAGGAGGCTGAGGCAAGAGGATCACAAGGAAAGCCCCGCCTGGAAAATTCAGCAACTTGTGGGACCTTATCTCGAAATAAAAAATGAAAAAGAACTGGGATGTAGCTCAGTGCAAATATCCAGGCTCAATAACCAGCACCAACATAAAACACAGTGGTGAATGCGTCACCACCTTGTTCCTGATCTTGGATGTAACACAGTCTTTCACTACTGAAGATGAGAGTAAATAAATGCTTTTCACGGATAACCTTCATCATGTGAGGTACTTTCCTCCTATTTCTACTCTGTTGAGGGCTTTTTTCTTTTTAATCATGAAAAGATGTTGAACTCTTGCCAATTTAGGCTTGGTCCAGTTTCCCTTGTGGTTTCTTGTTTGACCTGCTGGGTGCTTAGAAGTGTGATGTTTAACTCCCACAGATTTGTGAATGTTAGCTTTCTTTCTGTTATTGATTTGTAGCTCCATCCCTTTTTGGGTTGGAAAGCACACTTTGTATAACCTCAGTCTCCTTAATGATTTGGTTGTTGAATTTTCTTAAGTTTAAAATCACATTAGTCATGTGCGAGATACACGACGGTCACATGCGTCATGGGGAGCTGGTGAGCGTACGGGACACATCTTACCTCTTTTCATTTCCCTTTCCCTTCCCTCCCTCCCTCTCTTGGTTCTTGTCTATTTTGAGTTTTAGTCTGTTAAAATTCGTTAAGACTTTTCTTTGGACCCTAATACACAGTCCTTCCTGGATGACGCCCATCTGCAGGCAAGGAGCACGCATGTCATGTTGTTAGGTAAAACGTGCGGTGTGTGCATTCAGTCGCGTTGTCACACGGTGCTGTTCGAGTCCTTCCTGACCTTCTGCCCCGTTCTGTTACGGAAAGTTGATGTTAAAGTCGCAGGTGATTAGAGAACTGTCCACCTCACCCTTAGCTTGGTCAGCGCTGGCTTCGTGCATCAGGAGCTCTGCTGCTCGGGGCAGATGTTAATAGATGCTATGGCTTCTTGTGGAGCTGACCCTTCTGCCGATGCCTCGTGTCTGTCTGTGTCTCCGGTGAACTTGCTTTGTAAACTGCTTTGTCTCGTAGTATGGCCACCCAGTTTTCCTTTGGTTAGGATTAGCATGGAGTACGTTTTCCCATCCTTTCACTGGCAACCCATGTGCATCTTTAGTTCTAAGTGGAGTCTCTTGTAGACAGCATTTTGTTAGACTGGATAAGGGTCTTGACCAACACACCAGTACTGCCTGTTCAGTGGCGTTTAAATCCATGGACATTTAAAGCGACTACTGGCAAGATTGGACTCACCACTGATGTTTTGCCAGGTTTTCTTCTCGTCTTTCTGTCCCTCGTTCCCTCCATTGCAGTCATCTGTGTTTAATTGAATTTTTGAAGTGACAGACTTGATTCCTTTTGTATTTCCTTTTGTGTATTCTACAGAAGTCTTCTTTGTTCCTACCAAGGGAACTACACACAATGGTCTGAAGTTAAAGGATCTAATTCAAATTGATACCAACTGAGCTGCAGCTGCACACCAAAAATGACTTCTACACAGTTCACTTAACCTCCTTTCATGTTCCTGGTGTCACAGATTACAGACATGAAGTCACAACCGAAATGACAAGGGAACTGGCTTTCATATTTGCTCATGTACAGTGGTACCTTGGTTCAGGAACTCAAATCCTCTGCACAGTTCTGGTCATAAATGGAATTGGGTGAGAAGCGAATTGAATTTCCCCAAGGTCAACATTGACCCTAACCACTGAATTCGATTTGGTTCTCATCCAATTCTGTTTGAGACCAGAATCGTGGGAAGAATGAAGATTGTAAGCCAAGGAACGGGTGTGGGTGATTTCCCTGGAGACTCAGCCCTGCACGTAGCTGAGTAGCTTTGTTTCAACCAGAAGGACGTCATAGCACTTCTTTCAAGAGGGCAAGGCCAGTGGCGATGGACCCTTTGGGTTTTGTATATCCAAGAAAGTCTTAATTTCTGCTGAATTTCTAAAGGGCAGTTTTGCCTGATTTAAAAATCTTGATTGATAGATTTTCTCTGGACACTTCGCACGCATCTCCGCAGTCTTCCTGGCTTCTGGTGGCAAATCCATTGCTGATCTTACTGAGGATCCCGAGGGTGGCGAGTCACTTCTGCGGCTTTCACACCCTTTCTTTGTTTTCATTTTTGACAGTTTGTGATAATGGTCTCAGTGTGGACCTCTTAATGTTTATCCTGCATGGAGTTTGTTGACCTGCTTGAATCTGTAGGCTCATGTATTTCATCAGATTTAGGATGCTTATGGCCATCACGTCTTTGAGTACTTTCTCTTCTCCTTTCCTTCTCTCAGGCTCTCACTGTGCAGGTGGGGACTTTCCTGATAGTGCTCTGCACTTCCCTGGGCCCTATTCGGTCTTTTTCTCCTCACAGAAGAAAGTTATTAGCGCTACGTTCACACTTACCGAGTCTCTCCTGCCTGCACACTCCTGACTCTGAGCCCCTTTGGGGGAGGGACTCGCTTGTTTCCGTTGTCACACTTCTCAGCTCTGGAGTTTCCATCTTCTTCTGTTTTAAACCTCTTACTTCGCACTGTGCTGCTTGCTGATTTCCCCTGGCCCTTTGTTCCTGTGCACCTTTGTATTTAAGGTAGTTGTTTTCGGTCTTTGTCTAGCAGAACTGAGGTTGGGATTTGCTCAAGGATAATTTTTCTTAGTTTATTTTATTTCTTTGAGTGGGCTGTGTTGTTTTGCTTCTTTATTAACCCTCTACTTTTTGTTGAAAATCTGGATTTGACTATTGCAATGCAGTAACCTGGAAATTGAATTCTGTCCCTTTTTCAGTGTTTGTTTCTCATTTTCCTTTCTTTCTCTTTTATTGTTGAACACTAGTGATTTCTCTCTCTCTCTCTCTCTATTTCTCTTCCTTCCTTCTTCCTTCCTTCCTTCCTTCCTTCCTTCCTTCCTTCCTTCCATCCAATAAGGTCCTGCTAAATTGCCCAGGCTGGACTTGGGCTCATGATCCTCCTGCCTCAGACTCCAAAGTGCTAGCATTGCCGGTGTGTACCACCATACCTGGCTGAGGTCTACCATTCTTGAATTGTTTTCAGACTTGTTTTGCAGAGATGATTCCTTCTCCTGCGTGGATGCTGGAGACTGTTCTTTCAGCCTGCATTCCATTCATGTGCTGACAGTTTTCCTCGAATGCTAGACAGCCCTCCAGATTTGCTGTCTTTTGGCACTGAGATTGGCTCATCTGAGCCCAGGGGCAGTCTTGCCTGGGCATGATTGCAGCTTTCTTAAGTCCCCGTATGGGAGTGGGTGCTCGTGGATGTCCCAATCTCTTGAGACTGTTACCCCAGCTATCTGGGCCTCGGGTGGTCTGTCGGCTGTCTCCACCTTAACCTCTTGTCCCACGGTTCTGTGGGTCTTCGGAGGGCGAGGGTGTTCCAAGCAGCGTGCTCACTGTTCCCGCCCGAATTCCAAGTCCAGCAAGACAGATGGCGCCTTGTGCGGGCACTCCAAGTGCCCATCATGGCAGGGCTCTCGCAAGGCAGCCTTCCCCGTTCCTCTGGCCTACTGGTGTTGGGGGGAGCGGCCCTTGCCCTGGGGGGAGGTACAAAAGTGGGTTGAATGCCCTCTAACCTCCCTCCCTTTTGAAGATGGCTTTTCCTTGTTGGACATTTGTTTGGTGGCTGCAAACCTGACTGTCTCCAGAGCCCTGGCGAATCCAGTCAGAAAGCTTCTTGCTCTGTTTCACTGATGCTGCTGTGGAGAAGGAGTGCTTAGAATTCTCTGGCCCACCATTTTGCTGTTTTATTTTTATCTTTTAAAAGATGCATTCTGAAAATAGGAGTCCACAAATCTATACTGAGCTTAATGAAAAATAAATAAATAAATAAATAAATAAATAAATAAATAAACAAGAGAGAAGAGAAAGCCCTTCTGACAGCAGAGCCACAAAGAAACCTAAGGGACCCTTGCGGTAGTCACAGTGGTCAGGCCGAGGGCTGGGAGCTCTGCGGCCTAGCGCCTTCAGAAGGCCCTCGCTAGTTCTCTGGGGAGAGGTGCCTGTCCAGGGGAGAAGCCCTGAGTCATGCCACGGAGGCAGGCATCTGGCGTCTCGTGCCTCTGGACACCGTGCACTGGGAAAGATTCAGCTTTGCTGCGCTCCGCCGAAGTGTGCACCTCACCCTAACCCACCGCACTCCTCACAAGGCCAAGGTCAAAAGACACAGAGTCCAGGCAGAAGGAGACTAAAAGAAAGACTCCTGTGGTGTCAGCCCTGGATCAACGTGGGTAAGAAGTGAGCGCTGTGACGGCCCAGGTAGTGGAGGCCCCCAAGTCTGGACTGCAGAGCTGTGGTGATGTGTGCCTCTGGGTGTGATGCCAGGGCACACACGTGTGTCTGGGGGTGAAAGGGTGCAGTTGGGAAACACCAGTGGTTCAGAAATGATGTGTGTGCAGAAAGAGAGAGAACAAGGACACACACCGAGCAAGGGTGAGTCAGTGAGAGAGCACGCAGGCCTTTTTGCTCTATTTCTGCAACTTTATCTATAAATTCAGAATCACATCAAGAAGTGCAAATAATGTACAATAGATATTGTGAAATGGGAAGAAACTGTCTAAAAGGAAAGGGGAACTAAGGTAGGGAAAAGGGGAAGGGAAGGACGGGAAAGGGAAAAACGTGCAAGACAGTTAAGATACTCAGACTAAACGTTCCTGTTAGTTCCCTGCAAAGAAAGGTTTGTACTACTGTTGTTTGGAGAAATTTTTGTGCCCATATTTTGTACTCTGAGTAATCATTCCGATGATAACAATATGCAATATATCAACTATGGTTGTTCTATTATTTTGTTTCAAATTTTGTTTTATATTTTTCCATAAAATTAAAGGAAAAGAAAAAGGCCCGCAGAAAGCTCGGCGCTCACTGTGATCTGAGGAGCTGACCCGTGGGAGATCGGAGAGGTGCTGCCCTCACGGCCTCATCCAGACCTGGACATGGAGGTGGGTTCGGGGCAGGGGAGGAGGAAAGGGGCTCCTGAGGGCGGCGGAGGGGCAGGACCATGACTGGCCCGGCCTGGGGCAGTGCACAGGACCCAGCAGCACTAGGTGCCCGGTCCTCCTCCCCTCCTCTCCACACCTCGCCCCCAGATGGGTCAGCGCCCGTGGTGCTCCGTGGGTTTCAGGGCAGGCATGCACAGAGCTGCCGAGTTTGCTCAGGATTAGACAGCCCTTGGGAGAGCAAACAGCAGGGTGCAGTGTCCCGTCCCTGAACGGAGGTGCCAAGTGTCAGCAGGCAAACAGGCCCTCCCTTCCCTCCAGGAACCCCGTGTTGACTTAGAACCGCAGGATTTGCAGAGGGGCCCGAGGCAGCAGAGGCCACTGTCCCGATGGCCCAGTGCTGACAGAGGCACCTGGCACCAAGGCTGCTGGGCACCCACGCCCAGGTCCTGCTGGCCCCATCCTTGCCGAGCCCACCCCACTGGCCTCAGGGTGCAGGGAGGACCTGGCCTGGCCAGGGGACGCAGCCCAGTCCTCTCCAGGCCCAGGAAGGGAGGCACAACCTGCACTTCAGGGCCATCCCTTACAGGCTGCAGCCCCAAGGAGAATGCTGACCTCGCCTCTGTGCCCGGGTCATCCTGCCCCTGCCAATCACCAGACACCAGGACAGGGCCAAGCTAGGGAAGGAGGGTGGAGTGAGTGGAGGGCTGGCTGGAGGGGCCTGCAACGGGGACTTCTAAACCCCACCGTGGGGACCCCTCCCTTCCCAGGCCAAGGTGCTTACGGACTCGTGCAGGGGCGGGGGCGTGGCAGGGACAGATTTCACTAAGTCAGGGCTGGCGCAGGTGGGACAGCACAGGGTGGCTGACGGCAGGTAAACCGAGTCGCTTCCTCTGGAGGGAGCCCCTGCAGTGGCCTCTTCCATGGGCAACACGGGCGCCACCTCAGCCTCTGCCCTGGCCTCTGTCCCTTCTCATTTGTCCCTGAGAAGCCCTCCCCGCTTCGTGCAGGAGAATCAGACCTAAGGTCCCCAGTGCCTGACTCGAGTCTCCAGTCAAGCAGCCCCGCAGGTCAGAGCTGGAATAGAGTCTGAGCACCACCCCGGGGGTGCAGAGTGAGAGGCCCAGGGGGGCGCCCGTCACCTCACTCTTGGAGTCCTGGCCCTTTGCCTGGCAGAGGCCGTGGCCAGTGGCTGCCCCCGACATTGAGGAGGGCAGACCTCGAGTCCAAGCCTCCCCAGGCCAGCCCTACTCAGCCCTGCCTGCCGCCTCGGTGACAGTGACAGACAGGTCGTTCCACCCCCTTGAGCCCAAGGGCGGGGGCGCAGCCAGCTCTGCACTCTCTCCCTGTCTGGGACTTGCGCAATCTGCCTGGCTGTGGCCAGGGCCAGGGCCACAGCTGGAGGGCAGCCGTTCCCACCTAGGGACGTGCGGTAGGGCTACTTCCTGCCATGCCATGTTCCAGGCAGGGAGGGACACGGTGACGGGAGCGAGTGTCCAGGGGGTAGAGGATTAGTCACCAGGGAGTCCACCACAGAGGAAGAGGGACATCTGATCCGCTCCAGGGGCAGTGTTGATCAGGGCCTTGGCAAGCTGAGGACGGCGGGGTCAGCCAGGCACCCTGAGCAGAACCTCAGGGCTGGCCACCTGGGGCATAAGGGCACAGCCGGGAGCCAATGGCCAGTCAGCAGGGGCAGCTCAGGGACATGGGCCCAGCAGAGCCTGCTCACCTCGTCAGACCCCAAGCCCAGACCTGCCAGGCTGCCCTGAAGCAAGCAGCACCATGACGTGTGGAGTCATGGCTTGTGTGGCCCAGGTGTCTGGGGGCTGGACGCAGCTGTGTCCCTGACCTCCAGGGCCCCCAAGAGGCCTTAGCATGGGTGCCTTGAATGTCATTGCAGGGCCCAAGGCTGTGTGCCTTGGAGGAAGGTGCACTCCCATTTGGCAGTGTCAGCCGTGACCTGAGGGAGTAGGGAATGGGAGGATAGGACACAGTGTCCGGATAGGGGCAGACCAAGAGGGACCCCACCTCATGGCAGCCCCAGGGAGCAGAGATGCCCAGGGCTGGGCTGGGGAGATGGCCACCCAGAGGAGGGAACACCAGCCCAGGGTCCACCCCTTGCTGGACCTCAGTTTCCCCTGAAACAGGACATGGCCTCTTGTGAGGACATGACTCCCTGCCCCAGCCTGTGTCCTCAGTGGCCTGCCCCATCCAGTCTGCCTGCCACCCTGACCTCCCCCACTGGGAGTGTACATCCCCCAGCCCAGCCTGCGTTGTACAGGGCACAGCCTAGCCTGCCCTCTGCCCCAACTACCTGGCCCAGCCTGGTCACCTCCTAACACCTGTGCCCACTCCTAGACCAGGGGCCCTCCCAGCTCTGCTCCGCGGCAGGGCTGAACCATGGCCAGGTCCTCAGGGAGTTGGGGCATCTAGAGCTTTAGGAGGAGGGGCCCAGGCACCAAGGCAAGTGGGACAGAGTGGCTGCAGAAGCAGGAACGGCCTGGTCCAGCGCCCTGGCCACCCTGCAGGGCCTGTGGGTCTCTGGGAGTGGAGGTAACACATCACACTCACACCACCCAGCTGCTGAGGAGCCCAGAGCTTCTTGCAGGGGTGGTGGTGATGAGCCAGTGTGCTGGGTGTCAGGAGGGGCCACCTGCTCCCTCTCAGTCACTCCCTCACTCGCTGGTTCACTCACCCACTCATTCATTCATCTCGGTTATTCTCGCACCCACTCATTCACTGAGTCACTGTTCATTCATTCTCATTCACTCACTCATTCTTTCAGTCATGCACTCATTCATCCACTCGTTCATTAGTCACTCAGCCACTCATCCAGTCATTCACATTCTCACTCTTACTGTGCTCAGACCCAGTGCCTCCGTCACTCTGGGCAGCAGCCAGCTCCTCAGTGGCCCTAGCCCTGTGGTACGGACCCGAGGTCCGCCTGTCCCGCTCAGTGCATGGCCCTGTGCCCCTGCCATGCGGGCAGCAGGACTCCTGGGTGGCCCTCCCTGGCTGCCTGTG
>RJWT010025209.1:5307-16287 GCA_004365215.1 Cuniculus paca | reverse complement strand
GCCCTGAAATTTCTGAAATGATAGCAACTGAAGTAAAGAAACAATTTAGTGCTTACATTGTTTGATTAACTTTGCATGCCTATATCTGGTAGTCTGAGCAACTATTTAGAGAATAGCAATGTGCAATATAGTGACTATTATTGATTTCCTACTGTCTTGTTTTTGAAATCCAGTGTCATTCTCATTGTTTTGTTTTGTTTTATTCTCTTTAAAATTAAAAAAAAAATATTAGTTCCCAAACACCAACAGTATTGTGTCCTAAAGAAATAAAAACTGAAACATCAGTGGTCAAAATAAGGCCCATCAATCCAAATGTACTCCAGATATTAGTTCTCTTTGCATTTACAAATATTTACCATGTGCAGTACGCTAGGCAATTATGGGAAAGCATGCGAAGATGAAGATAGCTTGGTCTTTCTTTAATTCTTTCTCTGTTGGAGTTCATAACTATTAAAGGGAAAGTAGAAACATAAAAAAATAAAATATTTTTAATAGTTGGAAGAGTTTTTCATTCCAACAACACTTCTGACACCAAATGTGGACATTTTCCACACCAACAACCAATTCTGTGACACTGACTGGATATCCTACAACTCAACTCAATTCTGGTACTCCTGTCTGAAAAGAACATCAAACTCCACAGTTTAGGGCTCAGTCCCGCAGACTTCCCCTACTTCCAATGCTACTTGCAAGTGTTAGATTCCCAGGTTACTCACATTAAGTTACTAAGTAAGAGATCACCTCAACCCAACCCCCTAAGGTTTACTAACTTGCTAGAATGGCTCAAGAACTCATGAAAGCACTTTACTTACATCTACTGGTTTATTAGAAAAGATACACCCCAGGAATGGCCAAATGGAAGAGAGACAGGGAACTTCCTGTTCTCTGAAGGTAACCACCCTCCCAGCACCTTGACCTGTTCACCATCCGGGAGCTCTGGAGATTGGCCAATGACTTTTATGGAGCTCAATCCCTAGCCACCCACCTCTTCCCTTTCCAGAGGTCAAGGGTAGTGCTGGAAGCTCCAACCCTCTCCTCTAAATCATTTGGTCTATCTGATAACCAACCTCATCTAAGGCTTCCTGCAGAAGCCTCCCTAAGTCACCTGATTAGCATAACAGATGCAGGGAGGAAAGGGGCTTGTTATGAGTAAAAAAAGACACCCCATTTACCAGGAAATTCCAAGGGTTTCATGAGCTCTGAGCCAGGGACAAAGAACAAATATATTTTTGTATTATATCTGTCTTGGTTACTTTTCTCCAATTGCTGGGACAAAATATCCAGCATTCAAAATAAAGGAAGTAAAGGTTTATTTAGCTTACTGTTTGTGGAGGTTTCAGTCCATAATCAGCTGACTCCAAGACAGGATGGTATGGCAGCAGAAAGAAAAAGCAGGCAGAACAAAAGAGGGGAAAAGCAAGCTTCTTTTCCTCCCTTATATTATATGCAGGCCACACCCGCCCCCAAGGCAGGCATAGCACTCACAAAATCTCTGTGCCCTCTTCTTGCTCAAGATGAGAATATTTGCGCAATAAGGATCCCGGCTCCCTGCTGAGTCTCTTAGTAAAACTTCTGAACTTCTCAAGTTGACACAATGTATCAACCATAACAATGTCGCAGTAGTAAAATAAAATATTCAAAATTATTTTCAAGCCGGGTATGGTGGTACATGCCTGTAATTCCAGCACTGGGAAGGCTGAGGTAGGGAGATCATTGTGAGTTCGAGACCAGCCTGGGCTACAAAGTGAGCTCAAGGCCAGCCTAAACTGCATCGTGAGACCTGTCTCAAAATGACAAAAAAAAAAAATTATTTTCGAACTGTCACAGAGGAGGATCAAGCAATTTTATTGGGGGTAATGAACCAAGAAAAGCCTCAGACAGGAGACTATGACTATGTCTTAGAAGATGACAGGTATTCCCTGGATAGACAATGAGAGGAATGGTAGAGGAACCACAGACAAAGATGGACCTGCATAGCCCACTGGGCAGTGGCAGACACTCCCAGGGATTTCTTTTTTTTCTTTTTTTTTTTCTTTTTTTTTTTTTTTTTTTTTTTTTTTCCGGCACCAGGGATTGAACTCACAACCTTGCGCTTGCCAGGCAGGCGCTTAGGCCACTGAGCTAGATCCCCGGCCACTACCAGGGATTTCTGCAGGCACTCCAATCCATCTCCTTGACTCTTCCATTTTCCCATTCTTCATCTAAAAACCAAAGGAACTTTTAAAAGCATTTATCAAATATGATCACTGTCTTGCTTTTAACCTTCTAAGGATTTTCCATCTCACATAGAGCAAATTCCAAATCCCTTACCCTGGTCAATAAAGTCCTACTTGATCTGCCCCCTGCCTACTTCTCTGTCATAAAGTAACATTTTCCTCCTTTGTTGGCTCCATTCAAGTCTGATGAGCCTCAAAGCTGTCCTTCCAACACACAATGTACCTTCCCACATCCAGGTCTTCCTATTTTCTTTACCCAAGGTTGACAGCAGAAGCCCTTGTCAACAGGGCAAGAACTATGGAGGCAGAGTGATGAAGGGTTGACAACACAAGCTCTAATGTCAGACTGTCTTAGTCAAGGTCTTGCTCTTTCTCTTATTAGCTATGAGAAATTTCTTTCTCTGGGCATTATTTTCTCATCTGTAGGAAGGGCGCACTACACAAAATAGTGCAGACATGATAAGGTTACTCAAAGAATCAAGTGAGTTCATTTATGCAAACCATTTAATGTAGTGTTTGACACACAAGACAAATGATAATGTGCTTTTCCTATAGGGGGAGGAGGAAGGAAAACAGTGAAGGACTATGAACAAAGGAGCAATAAGATCAGGGTTTCTCTTTATCATATCAGTGATTGAAAGTGAGGGAGGAATGGAGCCAATTTGACTATGAAGGAGACTTTTGCAGTCCTTTATCCAGTTAATTTTGATTCTAGACAATGGTCTACACACTAGGAAAGTTGCTATTATAATGACATGGCTTTGCATTTAACCTCAAACACCCAGGGTGGACTTTCTCACTTCCTATAGGACAGCACATTCAAACACTGTCCCTTCCCCCACGTGGACTACCCAAGTCTTCCCTAACTGCACAGTAACTGGAAAAGCATGCTGGGCTGGAAGCTGAAACTTGAATTCTGAGCTTCATCTGAAGATGAGAATGGTTGCAATTTTCCTAATGACCTCACAGAATTGCCTCATGTATAAAATAAATAACAGGCAGGAAATTGACGTCTCTTTGTGCTGACTCCCTCAATCCACATTTCCTCTCCTCCTGTTCACTGTTAATAGTTTTTATTTATCCTCTCTTTAAAAAAATCTTGTGCATATCTGTATTTTATATGTGTGCTTTTTACGTTTTTACAAAATGGAATCATGGATGTTTTTAAACATAAGCTCTAAATTCTCTCACACTCATCCTATCAAGAGGTAGAGTCTAAATTCCCTCCTACAATTCTAGGCTCACTGTTTGACTCAAATCCAAATAGAATATGGTAGAAGTGATGTTGTGCCAGGTTCTTGGCCAGTACTTAAGAAATTGGCAGCTTCTACTTCCTGTGTCTTGAGATGCTTGCTGTTGGAGCCCTGCCACAGCGCTGAAAGGAAGCCAAGAAACGATCTAAAGAGGTCATGTTCAAAGCAACACTCGACTTCAACTGCCAGACATGTGCATACAAAACCCTTCAGATGACTGCAGTCCAAACATCAGGTCACCTCAGACTTTAGGGTACCAAGTGACTCCATGTGTAGTAGAGGCAAGCTCTCCTTGCCAAGCCCTCCCAGTTTGCAGGTTTGTGAAGCAAAGTTAATGATTGCTATGGTTGGTAGCTACTGAGTTTGGAATGCTTTTTACAGAGCAATAGGCAACTAAAGCAGTGATCATAATTTACCACCTCTTTATGAAAATTACTCTTATACTTTCAATAAAATATTGTTGAGCTATTTCAATAGTAATACATGCATATCTAAATAGTTTAATAACCTAGCTTTCTATTGTATCAATATTCCACATTAAATAGACCAATATACTGTTGATGGGCATATAGATTGTTTCTAGATTTTGCCAGTATAAATAAGACTGAAATAAGCATTTCAACATACTTTAGGAATTTATCTGTGAGTTAAACTTTTAAATTAAATGTTGGATCAAAAGGAATGAGCATTTTATTGATTGACTGATTGATTGATTGATTGATTGATTGATTGCAATGGGGTCTTGCTATGTAGCCCTGGTTGGTCTTGAATTCCTGCTTCAGCCTCTCAAAGTGCTGGGATTACAGGCATGAATCACCACACGTGACAGAATGAGCACTTTAAGTTTTGATAGATATGGCCAAATGCTAGATCCCCTCTTCGCCCAAATGATAAAAGTTGCATCAGCTTTCACTCCTATCTGCTATTCTACATCTTAAATATTGGATTCATTAGACTGTGAAATTTTTACCAATTTGATAAACTTTTTAAAAAGATTTGTTTTATTTTCTCTTCATTATGATTCAGAGTATTCTGGTGTAAGTTATCTGAAAAAGCACAAAGCAAATCAAATATTAGTTAATTTTGGAAAAATAACCATACAGCGGGAAAGCAGGATGGTGTCAGAGAAACCCTCAAGACTTCTCTATTTCCTCCCTTAGAAAACCCAAGTTTTGTTCTGATGTTAGGGATCCCTGTGTTTCAGGGAAATCCGGACTTGGTATTTGGCCCAGGAGCTGATCTTTGATTAGCCTAACCCAATGGCCTCAAACTTTTGAACTGTCTTGATTCCCTTTAAACTCTTAAAAATACTGAGGATCCCTGGAGCACTTTGTTTATGTAGATTGTACCTATTGATATTTACTATATTAAAAAATCAAAGTTGAAAAATCTTATATTGTGCGGGTAGGGAATCAGAGAGCAAATTCAGGGCCTTATATATGTTAAGCAAGTACTCTATGGTTGAGCTACATTCCCAGCATTTAAGCACATATTAATTCATTTAAAATACCAGTAATAAGCTATTGCATGCTTGCATATTTTGTAAAAAATAATTTTCAAAATTTAAAAGAATGACAAAAGTGACATTGTTTTATACTTCTACTCTGCTTCTCCATTCAATTAGTTACAATATGTTGGGAGTTTTTTAATAAATTAAGGAAGTCCAACTTCTTGCAGATACAGAATATTTTAATAGTTTTTTTCCAATAATTGTGAATGTTATTCTCTGATATAAAGCTAGAACTTGATAAGAAATATATTCTTTGTGAGACATAAGTCACATTTAAGCAACAAATATTTTCTCACACTAGTGGGGGTTGGAAGCCAAAAGTCAAGGTGCCAGCAAGGCTGGATTCTCCTAAGGATCTGGGAAGCTGTCAAGAACACAGTGACAACTGTAAGATTTTTTAAATTCTTGTTGTTGCTTACAATTTTAATTTTATCATGGACAATAAATATTGTTGGTTTTTTGTTAATTTTATTGTGTAAAGAACAATTGGTGCTTTCATTGTTTGATCATTTGATCATTTTTTTCATGCTTATATCTTATAATCTGAGCAACTACTTTGAAGATAATACGCACTATATTAACCACTGTTAATCTCCTATTATTTTGTTTTGAAATTCTGTATCATGGTTTTTCTTTCTCATTTTGAAATTTTAAAAATTTTGTTGTTTATATTTAAAGTATACAACATGATGTTACAAGTTATTGTAGCTCAGACATGTCCAATCTGTAAACCACCTTTTTATTCCCTTTTTTTTTTTGAATGAAAAGAAATTTCTTTGGGTTCTATATAAAATAGTTTAGTTAGTGTATATGAATAAGAAAAGTTCCTTTTAATACATTTTTATTTTAACTTTTTTTTAAAAAGCAGGCTACACTTTGGACACAAATAGTAAAATGGTTACCTTACAGAAACAAATTAACATATCCACCATCTCACAGTTATCTGCTGCAGTTCGAGTGTAAAATGGAGCCTAAAAGTTTCATATGTAAAACACCTTTACCCCAGGAAACTTGAAGAGGTAGGGCCTGGTGGTAAGTCTTTAGGGCACTGAGGGAGTCCCCTCAAAAACAACTTTAGGACCTCCCTTTGCAGGCAGGAGGTAAGCAGCTTGCTCTGCCAATTGCCACTCAGCAGCCCCATCAGAGGCCTAAAAGCAATGAGTCTACCTGTTTATAAACTGGAACCTCTCAAACCAGGAACCCAAATAAATGTCTCCTTTTCTTAACTTGCATATCTCAGCGGCTTGTTACAGTGATAGAAAACCGACTAACACATTACTCTTGGGCTGCGGCAAGAGCAACTATAATCTACTCATTTGGCAAAGTTGCTGACACCATACACTATCATTAACTAGACTTTAATTGCACATCTTACCTATCTCCTATTTGGTATTCTTTGACCTGTATTTCTCCCCACTTCCTAGCTCCCATCCTGCCACTGGCAATCACTATTTTAAGTTCAATCTCTGCATATTTGACTTTTGTTTTTCAGTTTTTATATATAAGTGAGATCATACAATGTTTTTGTGTCCTTCTTATTGCACTTAGAACAATGCCCTCCCAACTCATCCATGTTGCAGCAAATGGCAGAATCCTCTCCTTTTTAAAGACTAAATAGTACAGTAATTGCTTTATTCATCCAATCAATGGACTTGTAAGTTGTTTCTGTACCTTGGTTATCACAAATGATGCTGCAATGGATGTGGGAGGGCAGATAGTCCTATGAGGCAGTGACTTAATTTCCTTTTGTGTACAGTATACACCCAGAAGAGAAAATGCTGGGTCATACAGTAATACTGTACTCTTTTTACATCCTTTAGGAACCTCTATACTGTTTTCCACAGTGGTTATACCAATCTACATTCCCACCAATGGTGTACAAATGTTCCCTTTTCTCAACAACTGTTGGTACTATATCTTTTTTTTTTCCTGATGAGTTATCCTAATGAATGTGAGGTGGTATGTCATAGTAGTTTTGATTTGCATTTCTCTGATGATTACTGATGTTGATTATCTTTTCATGTATTGGCTACTTTTCTGTCCTCTTTGGAAAACTACCTAAGTTTTTTTGCTAATTTTTAATCAAATAATATGTTTTGATATGGAATTGCATGGGTTCTTTGTAAAATTTAGGCCTTATCCTTATCAGAATTTTTCCAATTTTTTCCTCCCTCTGTTTGCCCTTTCATTTTGTTCATGGGTTAATATTTTTACCTGAAATGACAAACTCTCTTCAATCATTTGTAAGACAATGTCTGCCACATCTTCACATCTGAATAGCATAGTCTCTCTGACAGTTGTGCTTTCAGTAAAAGTGGTATTCTATTAAAAATCGATGTGGCCAGTTGAGCTCATACAATTGCAAAACTGCTATTCCTTTATAAAATCTTCAGAAGTGATTTATGTAGAATATTTAAAATATCATTGTTCAGAAGTTGAAATTTAGCTGGGTCTGGTGACACACACCTATAATCCCAGCACTCAAGAGGATGAGGCAGGAAGATTGCTGCAAGTTCCAGGCTAGCCTGGGATACATAATGAGTTCAAGGCCACCCTAGACTACATAATGGAATCCTGTCTCAAAAAGATAAAAAAAGAAAAACAATAAAATTAGAGGTTTTTTTACCACTTCATCAAAGAACTCATAGATGAGATTGATTCTTTTCCAAAACTGTTATAGTTTGATGCCACTACCTCAATTTATGATAAAGTACTAGTTTTGTCCACCATTGGTTTTCACCACCAGCAATGGATAAGTAAACAAAGCTGAAAAGTAAAAGTAAATCAATATTATTACAAAATATTTTCATCCTGCATACCACTTAAAGTAATTTATGGATCCCAGAGTTATGCAGACCACTGGTCAAGTTAGTGACAATAATCTATTTGCCTTGCAGTTGATTGATACAATTATATCCAATGAGATATGAGAAGAAATATTTTGGAGGATTCTGGAAAAGTTGTCCTTATTCTTAAAAAAAATGATAGCTAGCTATAAGATCTATTGAATGAATTGTCTCTTTCTATAATGTATCAATACTGTGACTTTTTTTCTTCTATGAATTTGTTTTAATAAACATAAATTATTTTGATAGCAAAAAAAAAAAGTCCCAAGCAAGTATCACATGTTTTCCTTAAAATGTGGAGTCTTAAAAAAAGACACATGAGGGCCGGGGATCTAGCTCAGTGGCCTAAGAGCCTGCCTGGCAAGCGCTGGGTCATGAGTTCAATCCCTGATGCTGCAAAAAAAAAAAAAAAAAGACACATGAAAGTATAAGGGACACTATTATTACAAGAGGAAGGAAATAAGGGGGAGAAAGAAAAGGGAAGAGAAAATTAGTTCAAAAGAATTAAAAGGTTACATTCCTGTAACCTCAGCTACTCAGAAGGCTGAGGCAGGAGGATTGTAATTTTGAGATCAGCCTAGGCAATTTAGTGAGATCTTGTATCAAAATAAAATCAAAACGGCTGCAGATATAGCTCAGTGGTAGAGCACTTGCCTATCATGTGCAAGGCCCTGGGTTGAATCCCCAGTACCAAAATTAAAAAAAAAAAAAGGAAAGATTCAGTAGGTTCTTCTATTACTTATAACTGATACTAAGAAGAAAGTATCATAAAGGCACACAAGGACCTTGGTCCTTCTGCTACCGCTCACTCATGGTAGGATCATGGGAAAATTATTTCATTTTCCCTTACTGCTCAAAGTGAAAGTTGAAATCAGATGCTATTAAAGGATCCTTCCTACGCTTTTAACAGATTTTCTATTACTTAAACTAGTGATTTAGTGTAATCTTGCAACTTCCTTCTCTAAGTCACCCTTTTTTGAGTAAGTCAATAATGAGACTTATTCCTGTTAGGTTTAGACATTTTCTGTTCCTGCCATTAACTTCCCTTGAAGTCACTCTGAAGATTGACCTCTTTTAAGAGGCTTGAGATGACAGGTGTGACTACTTCATATTAGAGTGCAGGCTATGCTTTTAAAAGGCCTGCTACATGAATAGAAGTGCACCATGACTCCTCCACACATGAAATCTCAGAATGTGCGCAAATCTCAAAATGTATAACCCTCTGTCTCCCTATTAGGAAAGCTCTCTAAACTAAAGTGTTGACGACAATGACAAGTTAATATTTGAAACTTGTGTTTTGGGAGATCTATGTTTAGGCTAGATAGCAGTAACACGGTTACGTGATATGTAGACTTTTTTTTAAATACTATTTTATTGCTAGTACAAGCTATTCTGACTAACTTCATCTGAAATCACTTTGGTTTATAAGTGGGAAATAAAGTCACTTAGCAGGGACTGCCTTTGGTTATTGTTTATTATGAGCTATATTCTTTAATTTTTACCTCTCAAATAGGTGGGACCAGAGGAAATTCCAAATTGAATACTGAGTTCCAGAAAATTGACATCTCCATCAAACATTGATGAAGACCACTGACATTTCACAGGAGGACTCTTTAAGTGTTTCTTTATTTTTCTTGAGACAAGGTCTCACTCTGTAAGCAAGGCTGGCCTTAAACTCACTATGTAGCTCAGACTGACCTCGATCTCCCAGTAATCCTCCTGCCTCAGTACTGGGATTACAGGCATGTGCCACCATGCCCAGCAGGAGGACTTTTAATTGAAAACACCACTTAAGAAGTGAGATTGATCAGACAATTGCAGTATTATATCAGGGGCTTGGCCAAGATCCTCAATTTCCTGTATCCCTTCCCTCCCTCCCTCTTCCTTCCATTTCTTGATTCTTTTCCTCTTTGAGTGTGATCTATCTCTGGAAGAGTGTACTCTTGCCCCTGGCTCCTCCTTTCTCTCTCTGCTTCCTGGCTGCCACGAGGTGAGCAGCTTTCCTCCATCATGCCTTTCCACCATGATATTTCTGCCTTGGAGCCAGCCAACCATGGACTAAATTTTCCAAAACTGTGAGCCAAATTAGGTCTTTCCTCCTTATGAACCTTTTCTTTGGAGACTTTATATCCCTTCTTAACTAGAAAGTCGAGAGTTTATACAATGTTATATTATTCCTGAGTTGGGCTACAAATAGAATATCATCTATAAACTGTAAGATGGTTGCCTATTTAAGGTTTAAGTTCTTCAAGTCTTTCTCTAATGCCTGAGCAAAAGAGGTGAGGACTGTCTCTAAACCCCTGTGGGAAAACTGTCCAGTTATATTGCTTCTTTCTTTTGTAATGGGATTTTCCCATTGAAAGTCAAACAGGAACTGGGAGTACGAAGATAAAAAAAAATTGTATTTTTTAAATCTAAGACTGAGAGTCAATTACAATAGTGTCCCCTGGAATTTGGGAGAGAATTGTATATGGATCTGCTACTAGAGCATAGATTGGAAAGATGTTCTTGTTAATGAGACACAGGTCCTGTACCATCCAATATTCTGTCAAGGATGTTGCCACAGGGATAATGGAAGTATTTCAAGGGAACTGAAAAGGCTTTAGAAGGCCATATTTGAGAAACCTGTCTATGAGAGGCCCCTTCCTTGTTTGGATACTGCTTTCAATTAGGAAATGGGTTGAGGTCTTTTAGTCTTATAACTACTGCCATAACTGAATTTGCCCTACCAGACATTCATGTAGCAGGAGCCACTTATTGACTAACTTGGTGAGGGAGACCTAGTATAGTCCCAACAAATAAAATCCATTTTGGCATTAGCCAGAAGTTGAGACTTGTCCCCCATTTTGCAGTAAATTTCTTCCTAGCAAGGGAGTAGGACACTGTGGGACATTTAGAAACTTATGGTTAAACATTTGGGCTTCAAGGTGATACATCAGAACAGGAGTAAAGAATCTCCAACTAAGGGCCAGGGATCTAGCTCAGCGGTCTAAGCGCCTGCCTGGCAAGCGCAAGATCATGAGTTCAATTCCTGGTGCCACAAAAAAAAAAAAAAAAAAAAAAGAGAATCTCCAACTAGAGGTCTCCTTGACCTCAACTATGGCTAGACTCAGAAGAAAAAAAAAAATTTTTTTTTTTGTCTTTTTGAGACAGCA
>RJWT010025208.1:0-16208 GCA_004365215.1 Cuniculus paca | reverse complement strand
GAAGGAAAGGTTTTGGAGCCAGCTCTTCCGGCAGGGCCTTTAGGGTTACCGCGGCTCCCTGGGACCGGAGTCCTCCGGTGCCTGTTGTCCACCCCTGCCCACCTCCCTGCTCTGCGCAACCTGGCCGGCTTGCGCTGGCTTCCTGTTGGTTTTGTCTTCTTGGCTCCACCTGTCCTGACTGATTCCCACCGCCCGGCTCCCGTCCTGGAGACCCTCCCCTCCCACTTTGCTGGTCACTGCCTCTTCCTCCTTGGGTCACAGCTCCTTTCTCCTCCCGCCTTGGCCTCAGCCCCCACAGCCTTCCTGAGCGCCCCCTTTCCGCTCTCGCTGCGGAGAGAAGGGGTAGAAATGCACCCCTCCTGCCTTGGAGCTGGGGGCCCACCCAAGAGAGAGGTGTGCAGGGCGCAGTGGGTTTTGGTGGTGCAGAGGTTGTGTCCCACAGAAGAGGAGCCAGCGGCGACCCCTCCCTGGGGACAGGGTGGGCCTTCTCCAAGGCAGGGGTGTGGGGGTTGGGCAGCGCCATCCTCCAGGGGCCCCTGCAGAGGGTGGGGGGGGGGGGGGGGGGGGAGGCGGCCGCACTGGGAGCACAAAGGGAAGGATCCTGTCTCTGCCTTCCTGAGGTTCACAGCCCTGAGGGTCCCGCGGAGGGTGCCCTGGCCTGGCGACAGAGGCTGGGGAGGACAGATTGGAAGGGAGGGTGTCCTGCCCAGCGAAATGGGAGTGAGCTCCAGGGGATGAGTGCTGGGAGGGTCCCTCCACGTGGGGCTCCTCAAGGAACCAGGCCCAGGGACGGAGGCTGAACCGGGGTTTCCAGGGAGCGGGCCGAGGAGTTGTTTAATGGGTGCAGAGCAGCGACAGCGAACCTTTTGGGGCCTCTGGGCATCCAGACGGCCCACCGTGGCACGCGCACTGAGGCCTGCGTGTACTGCTAGCCCCGCAAGGGCCCGAGGTCCTGGGGCTGGGTGGGGCTGGCGGCTGGGAAAACCCTGAGGCCTGGCCACTGCCAGAGATGGGCGCCGCAGTTGCAGCCGGTGGTGGCCATCCAGGAGCTCCACGCTGTCCCCTAGATCCAGTGTGTGTTCCTGGGTGGATGTGGACATCAGGAGCCTGTGATGCAGTGCTGTCAAAGAAGCGGGTGGCTGTTTCTGCTCCAGGCCACAGTAACTCAGGCGGCTTTTCCAAGCCCTTGCAATATCGCTCTGCTTCAGTTTTTTCTTTATCCCCATAAAATGAAGACTGTTGTCCACCACAGATGACTGTGTCACTGCTAGATGAAATAACTGGGTGCATGAACTGTGGCTTATATTAAGAGCCGGGCACTATGATGTGCCCCGTGTGTGTCCTCACTTAGGAACACTGTGCTCTGTTCCCGAGATTTCCTCTCACTGCTCCTTCCACCGGCTGCGTTAAAAATGCACTTCACAATGGCCCCGTGAGACAGCGAAGTTCGCTCCCTGTCCAGGCTCAGGGAGTGAGATCGTGTCCCCTAGTCGGCATGGCTGGCCATCCGCCATGCCACCCTGTAAGGGCGAGGGGCATCGGTGTCCACCTGCTGGACCTGTGGGCAGGTCCAGGGCTCGAGGTCCCCAGGGCACCACACCTGGGGCTTGGAGGTCTGGCGGGTCTCAACGGAAGGTGCTTCCAGTCTCCCCTCCACACTGTCTCTGTTGCAAGGGGGCTTTTGCCTGGAAAGACTGTCACCGCTGCGGGAGAGGGCCCCCTCCGCAGCGCAGGGAATGGGACCCTCGGGAGCTGAACTCTGGGCCGCGGAGCTGGGGTGTGACAGCCTGGCCCCCAAGCCTGCTGTTTGGACCTGGACACAGCAGAGCGTTAGGAGGGGCTACTGGGAGGATGTGGTCCCTGAGGCTGCTGCCCAGAGGGCCATAGGGACCCCAGCACCAGGCTCCCTCCCCTTCCGTCCCGGGCCTCAGGCCTCATGTCACATGATCCTCTGAAACCCTCAACCAAAATAAACCCCTCACCCTTTCAGGAACCACTTAGCTCAGGTGTTTGTCACAGCAACGAGAAGCTAAACGAGAGGGATTTGACTGTTCTGGGTCCCGCTCCCACCGGTCCCGAGGCTGAGGCAGGGCCAGGGTCTCTGGGTCAGCAGAGAGGCACAGGCAGGACAGCAGCCCGAGCACGGGGACTTGGTGCCTGCCCTCTGAGGCATGCGGGGCTCTGCTCTGTCAGAGCCCGAGGTGCTCTTTTCCCAGCCTGCACCCCTGGTTTACAGAAGAAGCAGCCTGACCCCGAGGGCAGGACTGACCCTGCCAGCTCCTGCCAACCCGCATTTCACACCTGGGAGCTGAGAGCTTCCTGTGCCTCCTCGGGTTTGTTCTGCCCATGGTCGGCCCACGAGCTAAGCGCTCAGCGGTGGATCCCTAACCCCTGCCCTGTGCCCTCAGACCCTCCGGTGAAGTCTTTCCCGCGTCCCCCTCAGGCTGAGTCTCCCTGCTGCCCACCTGCCCTCCAGGCCCTTGGGATTTGCTGATGCACGTGGCTCCGTAGCGGAGCCCATCACTTTCCTACGTCACTTTGTCTGGCATCCATCCCTTCCCCATCTGAGGGAATAATCTAATTTCATTATTACTTAGAGTCGTGAAATAATGAGCGCAGAAAGAGACGTTTCTATAAAAGCCTCGGTTGTGTATTTTTGAACACCACCAAAAGGCAGATTGCCTTAAAAACAGCTGTCAAATGAAATGTAAGCAAGACAACTAAAAAATAAATGGACAAGATAAAAATATGAAAGGAATTCTGTTTCCCGATTATCTCGAAAATGTCTTTAAAGCCACTCTACACTTTGAAATAGCCCATGCCCTTTCCCTGTGGCTTACGCAAAAACGCAGCATAAACCGAGCAGTGAGCGGGCCTTATGCACACATGCACACGCACGCACACAGGCACATTTACAGACACACACACACACCCCTGGTCCAAGGTGTGAATGAGGTCTGTGTGTCCAGATCCCCTGTGGACTCTGGGGATGCATTGTGTTAAGAGAGCTTCTCAGGAATATTTATCCTCATCACAAACATGACCAAGATCGCCGAAGTTAATAATTATTATTTTATCATGTGTCGTCTGTTCCTGCCTTTGCAGTCCCGTGCACATAACTTTAGGCCCCTTTCCTTGGCGCCAGGACCGCCTTGCTCCCGTAGGTCTGCAGGGCCTGTGCTGCTGCTTGGAGCCCCTGGCTCCTCAGACCTTCAGGGTCAGTGTCCTCAACCTCCCAGGCGCGCGCTGTCCCGCTCTGCTGTCCTGTGCTGTTGCCAGAGGAGAGCGCTGTACTCACAGCCTTCCCGCCTCGTGCCCAGAGCGGTGTCAGATCAGAGCAAACGTCGGGCTCTGGACGCTGTTGCATTTCCTTCCTGCCTGTTCTTTGGGGCTGAAGCGCCTCATGGACAGGTGCAGGAGTTAGGACTGGGTGGGGTGGGAGACGCCTCTCTGAGGGACTCCTAGGACACCTTCGTGGTGCAGTGAGGACCAGGTGAGCCTGTAGGCAGGGCCCGCCCTGTGCGGCACGCGGCTGGGGGAAGTCATCCCAGCCCGTGCGCACACTCAGTGTGGCTTCCTTCTCAGATCTGGAGAGAGCGGTCTCTCGTGTGCGCTCTGGGTTCTGACAAATGGCATATTTTGGGATGTGGGATTTATTTCTGCTGAATATCTGGCTTGATTAGCTTGGAAAAGCGCATGCAAAGCAGGCTGGAGCCCCACCCCACCCGCGCAATCAGGAAGCGCATTCTCCCTCCCTTTGTGGCTGGGGAGGGAAGCGCTTTACATATGCAAATGAAGCTACAAGTTTCACTTAATAATTATCAGCTGGAGATTCTATTGATGAGCAGCTGAAGCTACTCATCGGGAAAGAAACTGAATTAACCATTGGTGTCCCAGACCAGCCTCTGAATACTCTGGTGATTGCAACTAAGCTTTCTGATTCCCCTTTCTGCGCTTGTCTCTGGCCAGAGCTGCAACTGAGTCTCCCCGACCCCCTTATTTCCCTGGGCGCCCCTTTCCCCTGCCACACCTCCGCCCATCTTCTAGCTCTGGAAGCAGGTCTAACTCCATTTGCAGGAGCAGAACTGCTTACAGCTGTAGAAATAACACCTCCTCCACCGCCTGTAGCAGTGACGTGACAGCCACCATGGTGTCCTTTGAGAAGCACACGGAGTGGCCCCTGGTGGTGCCCAGGCCACCCGTGAGCACTGGACCCCTTCTGTTCTCCTGCATGCCCGCTCCCTTGGCAGCATCCAGCAGGGGACCTGCGCGCTCATCGGCTCCTTCTTGCCATGCAGGGTCCCTGTCCTGGGCTGCAGGGAGGTTTCCGCTGGATTCCCTTAGCCTCTTGTCACAGGACAGGGCTTAGCCTCACCCTCCAGTGAGTGTGTGGAGGCCCCCACCTCCCTACCCAGCAGGGCACCACTTATTTCCAGAAAGAGGTATTCAGAGGCGGAAGCCAGTGTGAAGGGAAGTCTGAGGATTCAGCAGGGTCCTTTATTTTAACCCTAAGTAAATTGTTCTCTTTTACTTCTTTGCAGCAGGTCTGGACAGCGCACTTAAGCTCCAGGAGCTATTTCTGCCTCTTTAAAATGGGGTCCACAGAACTCGCCATGTAGAGTCCAGGGGATTCACACAGTGTGAGCCTCGCCCAGCTGAAGAGAGAGGTCAGCACCAGGCCGCGTGCTGAGCTCCCTGGGATCCAGGCCCCGCAGAGACCACCGTCCCAACCCCACTGGATCCCTGCAGCTTCCTGTGTGCAGCCCATCTGGCCCCCACTGTGCCATGGGTCAGGCCCTGGGGCATCATGTGGGTGGCACAGCTCCTAGTGTTCAGGCAGCTGGGTTAGACGGAAGTTAACACTCGGTCCCAGGGAGCTGTCGAGAAAGTCAGTGGGAAAAATGAAGACACCAGAATCGTGGCTGGAGGTGCTTCTGAGAAGACCAGGCCTCAAGATTAGCCAGGTCTGCGCACCTCCCTGGGGGATGAGCAGGAAGCTGGGATTTTACTAGAATTGGTATCACCTGGTCTCATGCAGTCCAGCCAGACACTGGGCGGTGACTCGAGCACCCTGACCCATCCCTTCCCGAATGCCTTTGCAGTACCTTGCCCCATGGTCCGCTTCTCTACTGGATCAAGTTAGCAAAGCAGTTATTGTAATCTCATTCTTGATCACAGTTTGACCCACACTGTATCCGCTCATGATTTTGTACCCACCTTGCGACTCTGCTCCGTAAAACATTCTTAGAGGAGTGGGCTTGGGCAGCCCCCTTCGGGTCCTCTCCTGCTGCTCGGCCCTGTCTCTCAATAAATCTTTTCTGCCCTTCACCTCTATCAGTCCTCAGAATTCAGCCTTCGATGTCTGTCAGGGCACGTGGACACCATGTGTCTGGCACCCAGCAGGCTGGGGGTTACAGTCCCGTGTCACCAAGGCTTCAGGGTTGGGGCAGGGAAGTGTGACGGTGCCTGCTGGGAGAAGGGTGCCCTGGGACTGGGCTGGGCTGCCGTGGAAGGGTGGGGCTCAGGGCGACCTCACAGCAGCTCATCGTCTTCTGCTGGCCCCGCTGACAGGCTGAGAGCCATAGGAAGCCAGTGGCCCCCAGGAGGGCGGCACAGCGGGAACAGAGGGAGCGGAGGAGTTGCAGCGTGGCCAGGACTTGGAGCTGGGGCTGCACGCTTGGGTTTGCCCTGGCTGCAAGGGGAGGCCTGGGAGGGTCAGTGAAGGTCCGGTGACCATTGCTGGACATCATCTGCCTGTGTCCCAAGTAGGCCTGAGCAGCAGAGTGGCTGGTGGGGTGCGGTGCCGTCGGTGTGTCTGGGTGAGGAGTGGCAGCCGGAAGATGCTGCACGCGGGGCGCACAGCAAAGGTTGGGCCGCAGAGTCCCCATGCAGCCCATGGATTCAGCAGTGAGCCCTGGGTTTTCGGCCTGCAAAGTAGGAACATAGTGCGCATCCTGCAGAAAGTGGTCCCTGAGGAGAGCAGAGCCCCGGGGTGACCAAGGCACAGATGGAGCTGCGACATGGGGAGGAGGAGCCGGGTCGGAAGAAACGGTGGGGGACAGGGGCAGGGTCCTAGCAGGAACTGGAGCCCGTGCCAGGGGTCATTGTCTTTCCCCAAGTGACAAAGCCTGTGGAAGCAGAAGCAGCAGCCCCAGTCCTCAGTGCCCATTCCAGCTGCCAGCAGGGACGCCTCTGGCATGTACGCGCGAGGCCCAAAGTTCCTGCTGCAGGTGGGCCCTGGCCCCAAGGACTCTGCAGAGCCTGGGGTGGCACTATGAGGCAGGGGGACCTCAGCAGCAATGCCAGGCAGTGTGGGAAGGCTGGAAGCCAGACCTCCTGACATTCCGACCCACGGTCACTACCCCCAGCTGCCCTGGCATACATGGCCTCTGCCCTGCAGAGGTCTTCTTGGGGCTGTGGCCCAGGATCCCTGCTGGACCCTCTGGCGGCCTGGGCGTCTCCAGATCCCTGTCTGCCAGTGCACCCTGCCCTCCAGCCTGGGTTCCCCTCACCTTGCAGGGAAAACCCAGCCGTGCCCGGTAGACTCCAGTCGAGGTGCTTCGAGGTAGTCCTACCTCCCTAGGACTCTGGAAATCACCTGAAAAGCTCCCAGGAGGACTCGGAACAGAGAGGGCCCTGAGGAGTGGGAGGTGCCCGGAGCACAGCGGTGCCAGGCCCGTCTTGCCAAGCGCCCACCCTGATAATACATTTGTTATTTTGTCCAAGCTCCTGAGTCTGCCCTGTGAAACCTCCACGCTTCCTTTGCGATTTCCTCCTAAGGGTTAGCGCAGATTTGTGAGAAGAGGAGTGACAGTGGTTTCGTTTCCTCCTTTTTCTTTTTCCAGCGTAGCTGCCCCTCTGGGAGTCGGCGCGTAGCTCTAGGGCGAGTCAGCAAGATGGGATGGGGAGAAGGGAGCGGAGGACACACGGAAGGCGGCGGCCCTTCCTAGGCAGAGCGGTGTCCCGCAGGCTTCTGCTTGTTTTGTTTTCAGCTGGCGGCTGAGCCAGGCTCGGTGATGTTGACATCAGGACGTGGCAGTTACAGCAGGGGGCCGCTCGGAGGAGGCTGCCCGTTGCCGGACGTGCTGCCTGCCTTTTGGGATAGTGCATATGGCGATGCCTGCGCCATGGGCTGGTCCCGCAGCCTCTGTAAAGTTAGCAGGTGCAGACGAAGGCCGGCTGGCGGGGACACAGGCTCGTTCTGTATGTCTCCCTCCTCCCCAGCCCCTTCTCATCGGGCCTAATCCACTGAACCCCGCAGGTCACGGGGGACCCCTGGGAAGGTGGCCGGCTTAGCTGAAGCTGTCCCAGAAGGCGGAGCGGGGCAGGGAGGTCTCCGTGATCTTGTCTCGAAGCCAGGCGGCTGTGGAGGAGGAGAGCTCTTTGGGACCCAATGTGTGCCCAGCGCTCACCGTCACCCCCAGAGGGGCCCAGGTCCCCACCGCTGCTCGCTTCCCCTGTGCGGGGCGAAGACTCGAGGCAGACTTGGAGGGGTGTGGTTCGGGCGCAGTGGTCGGATGAACAGGCCAGCCTCGGACCCTGACACGGAGGGTAAAGGGCCCCGGCCGCCTCCCACTGACCGCATCATCTTGGTTTTCCTCCCGCTGTCCCAGCCGCCCTGTACACTGTTGCTGTCAGGCTCAGAGGAGCTGTGAGTGACCCGGCAGCTTCTGTGTTAGTCGCCCTCGCTCTCCGGTTGTCAGATGCCCTCCTTAGTGCCCGCTGCCTCCCCTTAAAGATTTCAGGGTCCCGCTTGGGATGCGCAGCGGCCCTTCCGTGGCATCTTTTCTTAGGAGAGTTCCTTGCTCTTTCCTGTTCATCCACATGTCACCTGCAGCCCGATGACCACAGCCCTGGAAGCCCCAGGGGACCCCGGGGGCAGGGGTGCAGCCAGGACTGGCTCCTTGTCTGCCCCTTGCTGTTCAAATCCTGCACCCACCTGGGATGGGAACTGGACGTTACTGTCCGTCCTCCTCCTTTGAAAACCCAGACGTCATTTCCAGTAACAGAATCCAGCCAGGGAGGGGGCAGCTTCTAGTGCGCGATGAGTGGATTCACACGGCGAGTAGAGGCTAGTTTTCTGCAGCCATCGCCTGATGTATGTAAAATCAAATGTAAAACCCAGCTCGAGAATCATCCCGTGTGGCTATCACCATTTGTACAAGATTTTATCTACAAAGACCTCATTAAACATTTTCACTGTAAAAGATGACACTCCTTAGCACATGCGACTCAGCACTGTTGGAGTGTAGTATTGAGCTTTTTATAAGGGCCATGAATATTTCATAGAAAATAACACATTTATTGCAAAGATTTTTTTAAAAAATTAGATCAGTGGGAAAATGCTTATGAAACCTTTCCTCTGGAATGCGGCTTATGTGGGAATTGGGAAATTCTGGAAGATTCCTGTGTTTCTGTGCAGCCAAGCTTCCTGAAGCCTGAGGTGTGCCCGCCCTTCCACGCTTTGCAAGGGGTGAAACCTGCAGGCTGTTCTGTTTTCAGTCTGGTATCCTGTCGACCTAGGGGATGTGTCCAGCTGTCGCCTGGGGACAGGAAATCCGGCAGAGAAGGGCCACTTCCTCAGACTGGGCCCTCAGGGACACTGTGAGGGGTGGGGTCCTGGAGTGGTGCAGGAAGGGGTGCGGGAAGGCGTTTCGTGGAGGCAGCATGGCTGGAGAAGACCCAGGTGCGAATGCACTGTGCACTCACATGCTGGCCAGTCCTCGGGCGGGTGACCTCTGCTCGGCTTTCAGCTGTCCTCTGGTCACCTCCCTCCAATTGCCACCTCCGATGGAGGGTGGCCCTGACCCAGCTGGCAGGGCTCCACCCATAGCAACTCGAATGTTCCCCACAAGGCCCATCTGCCCACAGTTCGACCCTTGACATCGAGGAGAAAGAGAAGGGATCCGAGTGAGAAACAGACCCAGTCACCCACCGGGAGACCGAAGTCCAGAGAGCGGCTGCCTGGGACTTGAAGAACCTGGAAGATTTGGTGGGAGACTGACAGCTCAAAATCCCTGGACCGGAAGTTCCAGGGCGGACGCGCATTAGGACACACTCAGTGCAGAACCTGCGTGGAGGCAGCAAATTGGTGCCCGGAATGTCTTCGTGTTCCCACTTAAGGAAGCCCTTCTAGATGAGGTGCTCGAGAATTATGTCGCGGAGGAGAAGTCAGAGCTCGTCTTCCTACCACAGCGCGATGAATCCGGTTCCGTTCCCTGGCCTGGCACTGACAGGTCCTTTTCAGAAGCTCCTGAGGAACTCTTCTGCTGTTTCTGTCTGTGCCAGATCTCCAGGGCCTTTGCTGGAGCTCAGCTTCTCCTCAGCTGCCAAAGAGAACTTGCAGAGAGCCGCTTCGGGACGCCGGGTAAGGAGTGAGCAGTCTCTGCCTGGCGCGGACACTGATTCCTTTTCCGTAGAGAGTCCAACGCCGGCTCAGACTGTGTGCTTACAAATGGCCTGACGTATACAAGCTGGTGACACGACGGCCTGCCTGTGCTCCCTGGGAGTTCTGGGGCCACGCTAGGAAAAATTGTGTAACTTAAGATAAAGCTGAATTTGCTTTTCTTTCTTTCTTTTTTCCTTTTTTATCTTGAGACGGGGTCTTGCTATGTAGTTCAAACTGGCCTCAAACTCAATGTAACGCAGACTGTCTTCAAACTCACAGTGGTCCTCTACTCTCCGCTTCCAAACTGAATTTTCTAAGCCTTTCTAAAATGAGTAGCTGTAATATTTAATTTATTTTAAAATTTCAAATACCGTTGAAGTTGGAGGAGGGCTATGTTAATTAGAAGAGGGCGTTGTGTTAAAAAATGACAAAGTATGACATGGACACAGCCTCTTACAGAAGAGGAGAACTGGGAAGCTTTCCTGGAACGCAAGAGGCCCAGTCCAGAATGGCCTGGGCAGGCGTGCTGCGGGGTCCTGGGGCTGGAGCGGTTGGCGGGCTCTGCTTAGGAGAGGAGGTCCAGGAAGGGGGGGATGTGGCGGGAAGCTTACTTCCCCAGGGGTCAGGTAGGGCTCAGCAGCCCAGGCCCCAGGCAACATGGAGGCAGGCGTGTCTCAGCTGGGCACTCCGGGAGAACTGGGCAGCCGGGTGGCTGCTTGCAGATATGGGTGCTGTGACCCCACCTGCAGAGATGGGGGCTCCCCTGCCAAGATGGGGCCTGAGCGCCTCAGTAGGCCCCAGAGATTTCCCAAGTGAGGGCGATGGCAACCTGGAGTGAGAGCCCTGGCCTCGGGACCAAGGAGCCCCGAGATCAGACGTGGCGCTTTGAAGGGGGACGGCATCCACGAGTCAAATCACGTCTGTCTGTCTGTCTGCTGCCGTTACTGCACTTGACCACAGGGTGCACGGCCTCTGGCAGAGACTCACGCTCGGGCGGAGTGGACAGGCCATGGCTGGCCGCGATGGTGACCTGAAGCTGGGGACGACGCTGTGCCAGGTGCACGCCAGCACCTGTGTGTGGGGCTGGTGGACACAGGGGCTCTAGGATGAGGGCCGCATGCCCGTGTTGAGACCCGGCCCCTGTGCTTTGTGAATCTGCTTGCTGGAGCCCAGCCGCAGTGTTGGCGCTGTCCCGTGGCTCCCTCTCGGCCACTGTGGTGGGTGGAGCGCGTGCTGGCCCCCAGGCATCGCAGCCCTGCACCGCAGAGGGGGTGCCCTCGCTGGAGTTGTGGGCGAGTTTGGGCCTCGTTTCAGGCTTGGCTTGGGAGTGAAGTGTTGGAGATAAAATGAGAAGAGCAAGTACTTGGAGAACCCGGGGGAGGAATTGGCAGGCCCGGGCGACAGATTGCACGTGGGGCGGGTTCGCCACACAAGGTTAGTGCCGCGGTATCTTCCCCACCTGCGGAGGGCAGAGGACAGGCGGCTCCCCAGGGCTGGCCATGAGCTCGGGGCCTTGGTTTCCTCCAAGAGGGAGCCCTGGAGGCCGCAGCAGAGCCATCACGTCCCCAGTGGTGGCCGACCCTCACGCGGTGCCGCGTGGCAGCCAGCGCAGCCCTGGGCCTCAGGTCCAGGCGGGCGGAGCGCACGGCTGGGGAAGACGCAGGGGACGGCTGGGCCTGGGCTCGCACCACACCGTGCACAGCCTGGTTTGTGGTTTACCTTCCTCACTCTGCACCTTAGCTGTTTCGATTCTCACTCCCGCGGATTCCGAGATTCGAATTCAATCATGAACCCGAGTTCCTGGAGCAGGTCTGGAGGAAGGAGAAGGCGCTGTCAGCAGAGCCAACGCCTCGTTTGCCAGTGTCAGCTCGGAGCAGGCTGAACAGAGCCGCGTGGAGGCCCGCCGCGCACAGACCTCAGCCCGAACCCCGTCCTTGAGGAAAAGCCGCTGGCTCCTTTGCAGGCCAGCTTCGGGGTCAGCCGGCCAGTGCCTTGTCCTGTCTGGGGCCCACGCCCATGGAGGGCTCCTGCTTCCTCCACCCAAAACCTCCCGAGAGACTCCCACGGGCCTGGCTCCTGCCTGTTGCAGAGAGGACACCTCCAGGGCACCAGGCCAGGAAGGTGCGGGGCATCTGCGAGACAAGGCACCCTGGGAAGGAGTAGCCAGCAGGGATGGTCGCGGTGACGGCCTTCCTCCACTGTGTCTTCTCTGGTGACGAATCGGATCCCCATGTAGGAAAACACTGCAGCCTTTGACCAGTTTGGTGGCCCTTGGGGTGCGAAGAGGGGGAGGACACCGACTGGCGACGGGCTCCACAACAGAAGTGCACAGCAAAGAAGTGACTTGCAGAAAGGACAGGATTTACATAGAGAACTCTCAGCCTTTGACACCTCAGCTTAAATCTCTGGTTTCTCCTGCCCCTAAGTCAGTGTCACCCTCTGTGGGAGGAACACGTGCCTGTGACCTGCCTGTGCCCGCCCCCTGCGGGGATGCCTGGAGCATTGTACCTGGCATCTCGTCCCCATCTGGCGGAGGGCGCCCAGCCAGCAGCGATGTCACCTCTCCACGGAACAGATCCTGGTCCCCAGTTCCTCCCTGAGCACCGGGCCCTGTGGGCGTCCAGTGCTGAACTGAGGTGAGGCCAAGTGAGCCCAGGGTCTGCTGGCTGCCGCAGGGTTGGCGCGGGGTTAGACCCTGGCGTTCCTGGGTCCTGTCCTTGCTGGGGACCAAGTTGCCGCAGTGCCCCGTCTGGCCAGCCCCCTGTCCTCACCCACTCCAGGTCCCTGTGCCGTCAGCCGCCTCCTTCCCGTCTTCCCTGAGGGACTCCTGCGACTGAAGGCAAACTTTGAGCGAGGGGTTCCGGGCCTGGCTCAGAGCAGACCTGCCCGACCTGGTGCGCCCGTCAGCCCAGCTCCCAGCCCTGCGATTCTGCCGGCCTGCAGTGCAGTCGCTGCAGAGGGACCAGGCACTGCACACAGGAGCTGCGTGCCTGAGAGCAGACGGGCGCTCAGGTTTCCTCCCGGGTGGTCACAAGAGGAGCCGTGAGCCAACCTTGGAGGGCCCCGTGCCGGGCTCCAGGCGACTCGCACGTTCTCTGCCCCGCAGCTGTGGACCCTTGCTCGCCCGGCTCGGCAGGGTCTGGCAGGGAGCGGAAGCCCGAGGTGGCAGAGAGCGCAGCGTCACGGGGGTGGCCTCCTGCAGGGCCTGTGGGTGCCAGGCTCTGCAGAGCCGGGAGCAGCAGCAGCTGTGGTTCTGTCCACTGCTTCGTCACCTGGGCAGCTGTGGTCATAGCACCGGGCCCCTGGGGCCCCAAGTGGCCTACAGTGAAAACGCACTCACTCCAGAGACCCCACCACTCTGGCAGGTGCCGTTGGGAGACACGCCTGCTCTGCCTCGGTTTCCCTTTTGGTAGCACTTTTCCTGTGAAGCCTGCAGGGGTCCTGCTCCCTCCTGCTGCCCTCGATCCTTGCACTCTTGGCGCAGGTGGCATCCGCCCGTCTGTGTTTATCATACTTGATGCATGGCCCAGAGATGGGGCCAGGCTTTGCCCTGAACCCCCAACCTCTGTGGGCAGCATCTGGTGAAATCACTTCGCCATTAATGCAGAGCGGATGCCTGTGTTCTCAGAGCTGTGTACAAACTGCTGTGCAAATTTGTGAGTACAAACCACTGTTGGTATATACTGAAGGGTATTTTGCTGCAAGTGGAGGAAGGCTTCCTTTGGAAAGTGTTGTTTCTCAAATGGAGTTTTGAAGGATCCATAGGAGTTCACACAGGACATGTGCACCAAATTAAGTGCTCCTCTCCCTCTTTTGCTCTGTTGTGCGCATCCTTCCCATCTCCTCCCAGACCCCTGCTCCCTTCCTTCCTATTGAGAAGGCTTCCTTGCTAAGACTGTCGCCGTGGAAACCTGCCGCTGAAGGAGCAGTGCGCTTTGCCCGCCTAACTCTCTGTTTTCTCCCCACAGATGGGAAGCCCGTGTCCCTGTCCCCACTGGAGTCCCAGGCCCACAGCCCCCGGTCCCCGGCCTCCAGTCCCCGGGAGCGCGAGGGCTTGGAGGCAAGGGTGCGTGAGGTGGAGGAGGAGAACCGGGCCCTTCGCCACCAGCTCAGCCTGGCCCGGGGCCGTCCGCCCGGCCCCCGCCGCGGCAACCACACGGGCACCTACTCAGTGGAGGAGGGCACCGGTGACAGCGAGAGCCTGCGCTCGGGCATCGTGGCGGGCAACAGCTCTGAGTGCGGGCAGCAGCCGGCGGTGGAGAAGTGTGAGGTAAGGCCGCTCACGGCGGGGTGGGGCTGCTGGGTGATGGGGACGAGTGAGCCGGCCCCTCAGAGATGCCAGGAGGCTCCTAAGGGGTCCTGTGATGGTGCTGCTTATCTGGGCCTCTAGTTCAGACTACAGTGTGAATGGTGCCCTGGAGTCGCGGCTGGCCCGAGGCTCGGGGCCAGACTGGTTGCTTCTCCGAGGCTGTGCGGGGCGTGTGAGAGCTGAAGGCCTCTGCCTCCCTTGCACACTTTGTCGGGAGGACGGCCTGCAGATCCCCAGTCAGCGCCCAGGAGCAGTGGCCTCGAGAACCACCTGGAAAGGAGTTTGTGGTGGGCGGTGCTGAGCTGGGATTGGCCTACGGGTGGCGCTGCGCGGCGGGGACGACGGGCTCCCTCTGAGAAGGCCTGGGACTGGGGAGGGAGGTCGCACAGCTCCTGCCCTTGCCTGAGCTGGGAGAGGCGGAGGGCGGATGTCAGGCAGTCGGTAGCTCTGGACCTGGGGCATTGGACAGACAGTGTCGCCCGGCCCCAAGGCCTAGCGGCTCTGCACTCCGCAGAGGGCGGGGAGAACACACACACACACACACACACACACACACACACACACACACACACACACACACAGGCCAGCCTCGGGGGCCGTGCCTGCTGCAGGTGTTGGTCTGTCGGTTTCATTTCTCAGTACTAGGGGTTGAACACACCGAGCTGCATCCCCAGCCCTTTAAAAACTGTTTTTGAGACAGGGTCTCCCTAAATTGCCTGGGCTAGGCTTGAATGTGGGGTCTTCCCGCCTCAGCCTCCAGTGTGCTGGGGTCATAGGCGCGGTGCACTGTGGCTCTTGCATGTACTCCCTGGCCACTCTCTGGCTCTTGTGACAGCTCTGGAGTGGGGACCTGCGGGGTGGTCACCTCCCCTGCATCTGGCTGGCTGGGGAGGACCCAGGGCCACAAGCGCTGTCCATGTGGGGTACGGAAGGTGGGGTCCCCCGTGCTATTCCAGGGACCCCACTAGCCGCGCAGCGGGTGGCCCAGGGTGAGGAGCATGTCCCCGGGCACTGGGTGGCCAGGACTGGGGCCCACCCCAGGGAGGTGGGAAAAGGGAAAGGGGCGCAGAGGCGGAGGAGGCGCTGGCCGTGCTGTGGGGACCCCCTGGCCACTGCCCTCCCGGGGCCTCACAGCAGGCGATTCTGGCTGGGAAGCTGCTCCACCCGGCCCTCGGCTGCACTCTGCAGGCCAAAGACCACGTCTCACTGCCGGCTCCTGGTCCCACGCCCTCAGGCTTGGGGCCGTGGCTCCAGGGCTCCCAGGGTGGGGGTCAGGGCAGTGGACTGGAGGCTGCGTCCCGGCGACACATCTCCTGTGCCTGTCAGGGGCTGGGAGGGGCAGGAGGTCTGGTGCCAGGGTCAGTGTCACCGAAGCCTGGAGAGCAGTGATCCGGTCAGATGTGCGTTCTGCAGTGGCAGGGTAGCAGGGATCGGGAAGCGAGGCTGTGTCCAGCACTGACCTTAGGACCGAGTGCAGAGGGAGCTCGGGTCAGTGTGGCTGGAGTGACCGCAAGGGGACAGTCTGCCATTCAGGAAGCGTGGTGCTCAATGGCCGAGGGAGACCCCAGAGGCCGGGAGGCGTCCTGTCTGGGTTCCCAGTGTGGCCCTGGCCAGCTCCGGTGCTCGCGTACTGCAGGAGCAGGATGGGAAAGGTCCTGGAGGAAGGGGGTGGCCAGGCAGCAGGCACCGGCCTGGTCTGCTAGCTCTGCAGCGGTGCAGAGATGAGGGCCTTCTGCACCCACAGCTGGGTCGTTGTGTCCTGGCACCAAGGCACTGTCTGGGACCCTGTGCTTCAGAGACAGCTTTGGCTGTGGCTGGCATGGGTCCCTCCCTCTGTCCACTGCCCTGCAGGCCACACCCTCACCTTGCAGTAGGTGCCCTGACCCTGCAGTGTTCCCATGAAGCGTGGGCGCTGCAGACCCAGCTGTGTCTCCTGGGCCTCTGGGCCCTGGCGGCCTGCGTCCTCCTGGGGCGAATTCCTCTCCCCTCTCTCTTCCCCATTGCTGGTCTCCCGTCGGGGGCAGGGGATGCACTGTTTGCCTCTTGGAACCAATCAGCATTTATCTCGTCCCCAAAATGTAATGGAAAAGAGCCTTAATGGCTTCCAAAGGATGACGGCTCCATGAGCCGATTAAAACGGAGTTCACAAAGCCGTCCCCAGCTGCCTGCCACACGGCAACTCTGCCCTCCGCGTCCTCGTGTGGCCTGGAAGGAGTGTGATTTCTCCTCTGGAGGCCTGCGCCCGGGGCGGCCCCTTCCATCTGCCTGACTCTGTGCTCCTCCCCTCACAGACGATCCACGTTGCCATCGTCTGCGCCGGGTACAACGCCAGCCGGGACGTGGTCACCTTGGTCAAGTCCGTCCTTTTCCACAGGTAAGGGCCGCGAGGCCTCAGGCTGCGGGGAAGATGTGTCCAGGTCCTGGTCCCACAGGCGATGGCATTAGTGATGGTCATTAGCAGGGAATGGGCCCCGTCCTGCCGAGAGTGGGGTGCGCCTGCCCCAGCAGTGT
>RJWT010025207.1:0-16191 GCA_004365215.1 Cuniculus paca | reverse complement strand
CCTTGTCACTGAGAGTGGCTGTGGTTCACTTTGGGGAGCTCTGGTCCTTATGTTTAGCATCACTTCCTGGCTCTGGAGGGGAAGATGGTTGCTGTTTAAACTCCAGGAGAAGTTGTCACGCTGGCTTCTTGGCAAGTACTTGACTGTTCTCATTGTCAGAGGAGCGCGAGACCTCGTCACTGAGGATGGCTGTGGTACTTTCCGGGGAGCCCTGGTTCTTATTTGAGCGTTGCTTCTTGGCTCCACTGTAGAACCCTCAACCTACTAGCACAGATCCTTCATCCTGCTGGCATAGACTTTCTAGCTTCCACCGCTGGCCTTTGGGCCTTTCCAGAACAGACTTTGGTAGACAGATTTAAAGCACTTTCTCATGTCTAATACTGGATAACCATCATAAATAATATAAATTCTGCATCCTGATTGTAATCTTTCTCCCTGTGACCCCTGACTATAACACCTTAGTTCTTAACATATTTCCTACTGACTACTTCACAGCTCTCCCTATGTCAGTTTTGTAGAGGCCTTCACTCTTCTCTGGTGTCTTGTTGTCAGCAATTTTTCTTAGCTTCTTTTGATGAAACTACGTTCAGATTTGACATGTTTTCACTCTTCACAGTTGGGTGCAAGCACATCGAGATAGGCTTGGTGCTGTAACTTTGCTAAGTCCGTGATCCTCGCGTAGGAGGGGGGTCTCTGGCACATTTTGTAAAGCAGTATGAAGGTCTATCCTCATCTCTTGCAGCTGCCCTTCCTCGGCTATGGCAGTGGGTTTCAAGTGGACCTGAATCTTGAATTCATTAAAGTACACCTAGCCTCATTTCTGCATGAGCTGGACACAACAGAGAGAAGCAGTTTCCTGTTATTGCCTCATAGCCTGGCTATAGCTCTACTGGACGTGGACCCACCTCCTCCTTTGTCAGTTCCGGGTATTTTCCCGGGACATTGAAGACATGATTTTTGTAGCATGGACTGTCCCTTCACTGGAACCATTCCACTTCCATTTTGTGCTACACACCATGACCCAGAAATAACATTTAAGAATGACTCATAATTCAAGAGTTCTACTTTGATAGAGCATTGTTTATTTACTGAGTTACTTTATCATGTTCAATGATTTTTTTCCTTTTGTTTCTAATACTTTCTGAGGAGGAATAAGCTGTATGTTGCCTAAAACACAGTTACTAGTAAACATAGCATCATTAATAAGAGTATAAAATTATTTTCCGTTCTACTTTAATTCATAGTGCCTTTAGCCAGGGCTTGTTAGTGTGACCCCAGAGCTCTGCAAAGGAGGCTTTAAACTTTGGCTGCCAAAGAGCTGAGGACTGAGAAGCTCCCAAGAGCTGTGCCGTTTGGGAGGCAAAGGCAGCTCACACAGCTACACAATCGCATGCTTGTTAGGCCCCTTGGAGACTGGAAGCCCTGTTAGGTAAGCGGCATTACTATTCTGAAGCTCTAGATGGCCTGTGATGGGGGAAGATACAGGGAATGAGCAAATCTGAAAGTTATTATGTTCAGGAATAGTAATAGTGATTTAGGGCCGATTGTCACCAATTAAGGACCTTTTTGTTTGGATGATGTGTCTATGTGTGTGCTATTTAGACTTGCTTTTTCCCCATCACTGAAGTATTCCTTTGGGTTTTCTGAGGAAAATGTTATAATTGGCAACTTTAATTACGCTGCACAAAGATACATTGGTGAGAGTATTTTTTTTTTTAATCCAATAGCTATTTTCTCTGGTTCTTCACGATTGCTGGGGAGGTTTTAATGAGATCATTTTAAACTGTGAGGACTTTTCTCCCTTGAGTCTGTTAAGCATTATACATCCTTTACCCAGCTCTCCAATAAAATTTAAAAACCCCTTCTAGCCCTTTCCCTGGGCATCATAGGATAAAGAAGCACTGTGTGCTCCCCTGTCCATACGACCCTTGTTTCCCAGCAAGTATTTAAATTAGATGCTATCGGAACCTTTTTCAGGCACTTTTAACATATCCGTCTTTTTGAAAATAGTTGTTACTGAGATATAATCCTGTGTGTGTCCAGCAACTCAGTAGCAGTTGGGTTCTTTCATCAGCTGACTTTGTGTTCTCATTTTCAGTGGAAGTTGGGAGTGGAAATGAAGGAGGATGCCCTTAAATTATATAAATTTATGATTTTATAGACTGTTGTACAATTTTAAGGTGTTATTTGAAATGCTAGGAATAACACTCCACCATAACACTTTCTCAACTGGATGTTACTGGAAATGGTAAAGGAGACAACCACCAAGGAGATGATTTCGGGTCTGGATACTTTCTAGAAAGCCAGTAGTGTTCAGTACTGAAAATTCAGGTTGGCTCTGATTTCAACCAACAGAATTAAGATTCAAATCTCAAATGTATCACTTACTGGCTGCATACCACAGCCCTCTATATGAGCTGGAGAAAATCATTTAAGAATACCTACCAAGTAACTTTACCTATCTATAAAATCAGTATGATGATAGTCCCTACCCAGACTATTAGTTCACTGTAAGCACCAATTGCATTAGTTCCTATGCAATCCTCAGAATGCTGTGGATACTCGATACAAGTGGTATGATTTGTTGTGCGTGTTATCTTGTTATTGTCTCTTAGTAGTAGCGACTTTCTAGTCTCCACATTAAGAACACTATATCTAGGTTCCTCTACAAGAGGTCCCTCCAACCCCGCTGTAGAAGTGAAACAGGATCTCTTTTACTTATTTTCTGTGTTAGCTTTTTTCTGTTTCAATTGAGGAAAGCATTCTGTTTTTCTTTTTTTTTGTGACACATAGAAAAGAGGACCTGAAATAAATGAGTGCTCCGAAAGATGAGACCATGTCTTGTTTATGTTGGTAGCCATCACTAACAACCATAATGTTTCATATTTTTATTGAATGAGTGAGTTAAAAATAAAATCTGTAATCATTTGGGTATGCAGGATACCCCAGGGAATTTTACATGTGATTGTAGAGTTTGTATGTATCTAACAAATGTGAGCCTTCTGATTATTTTTAATGGTGTGATAAAATTTAATATGCTACTGATTTTCTTATCCCATATCCTTTCATTTCCTATTGATTCTTTTACTTAAATTATGACTTAGATTATTAAATTAATTAAATTATTACTCAATTAAACTTAAATTATGACAATCCTAGGGAATGTTCCATAGTGTTGATTTCATTCATCAAACAATGTAATTGAGTTTATTTTTTTCTATATTTGCTCCAAAATGTGTGTACCACAAATCGTATCATATTAGTGGTCATGTATATATATATATATATATATATATATATATATATATATATATGTATAATTATTTATTCACATACATATATAGTATATTCACCCATATGTGTAATGCATACTTAAAAATAGAACTTACCAGTTTTTGAGACTTTCAGTTAAAATATATGTATCAAATGCAATTAAAATTTTTCATAAAATTGAACTAAGATTAATTGATCAATTGTTTTATCAGTTAGCAATTGTTTTATCAGTTAGCAATTGAGATTTGGAATATAGCAGCATTAAGATCTAAACAAATCAAAAGCAATACTTTATTAAGCACTAAAGGGCAGAATTTGGAGACATAATTTTATTTATTTATTTGTTTATTTTTTGAGACAGGGTTGTTCTATGTAGTTCAGGCTCGAACTGATCATGTAGCCTAGGCTGGTTCGAAACCCATAAAAATCCTACTGCCTTGGTTGACCGAGTGCGCCTGGGAGATTCATAATATTTTTCAAATCAGTAAAACCACTTCCATATCCTTATGCTCTCAAATCGTATCTTCTTTTCAGGAAGGATTTCTAGTGTGTTCCTGTCCTTCTTCATGGAAGCTTTTACTTGTATGTTGTCTGTATATCCTCCTATCCATTAAAAATGGCATGTTCGGTTATTTAAATTAGAAACCCAGGTATTGTTTTTCATATCTTTTTCTCTGTCCTATTTTGCCCCTTGACAAATCAGTTAGATTTTCCTTTTTCTTTTGTGGTGTTGATATTTGGTTGTTGTTGTTGTTGTGGGGTCTTGTTGTGTTGCTCAAGCTTAGGTAATCCTCCCCCCTCAGCCTCCTTCATCTGGGACTATCAGCATGTGTCATCATGCTCAGCTCCTCTGAGTTGAATCTCCAAAATAAACCTCTGATCTTTCTCCATTTGACCAAATGCAGTATCATTGTAAGAGTATGTAACAATCATCATTTTTCTTTCATTAATGCAATAAGTATCTGGTTGGTCTTTCTGCTTCCCTTCTTACCTCCCTCTCCATTTTATTCACAAAGCAACTAGAATGAACATTTAAATATAATTCTATCACACAACTACTTTATTTACGACTTGGTAATTTATAGTTGTAATTAAAATACTAAAAGCTGACCCTTTGCATTGCTGTCACATTGCCGTGAACCTGACCCACTACACAGGAACTATATCTCATTCAATTTCTTTAGTGAAAGATTTCTACCAAACCTGGATTATTTCCTTTGTCACAATGCACTACTTTAAGATAAGTTTTCCTAATTTTTCAGGCTTCAGCTTAACTATTACCTCTTCCACAGCCCCCAGTGTAAATAGTCCTTATTAGTCTCTTGCATGACATTCTATTCTTTTCTTTCGGGGTGTATAACAATTATGTGATATTGCATATGCATGTGTTCATTGAGTATTGTCTGTCTACCGTCTGTACCTCCAGCACCATGAGTTTAGGATTCGTGTCAGTGTAATCTGACATTTCATATTCACTCTTTAACACAACAAAAATGTGTTGTAAACCACTGAATGCAAACTGTGCCTTGGGCATTGTTCTGGACACAGATGTGTAGGTTTTCATGTAGCTGGCCTTCAGATACAAAGAAGCAGGCAACAAATATAAGGGTATACTCATCTGTTTGAAGACTCTTAGTTCAGGGCACTACATGTAAAGTTGATCTTACAAAAGAAAGAATGTATTCCTGTTTTACTTTAATTAGGGTCCCATAGCTCAGATATCCTCATTTTGTCTGTGTTTTTTTAACCCTGCCAGGCTACTCCTGAGTGTGACTTTTGCTCTGGCACTTAGAAACCCTCATCAATGGCATTCTTTGTCCTTTCCATTTGTACTGGCAGCTGAGAAATTTGGCAATTCCCTACACAGTGACTAATAGCAATACTTCTTTGCAGATGTAATGCACCATAAAAGTGGCAAGTCCTGTATAAACATTAAATAATTAGCTTTCATAATAACACTATCAAGATAGAGTGTAAAACTGTTTTGTATAGAAATAACTCAATGACTGTGACTATACCTATTAGAATCACAGGTTAGTGAAAGAATTTGTTGTGATTCTGAAATTTTAGACTTCTGTTTTGTAGTTAATAGTACAGGTCTATAAAATTTTGTCCTAAAATCTTAAACTTTTCATTTCACTTAAAATTTACTTTCAAGTGTGTAAAATGCAGATACCTAACAAGCTACTGACATCTTAAAAGTACAACATACTATTTTTAGCCATTTGATTTATTTTGGTAGTGCATTTTTAATGATGCCCCAGGCATTCAAGTCCACTGAATATTAGTTAAATGTTGACTTTTGGTAATATATACTTTTCTGTAGGTGGTTGATGGATTTCAGTGTGGATCTAGTATGATAAACGTACATTTTGTTTGTCTTGATGACTTAGTGCCATCGTAATAAATACTAGAGGGTATTCTTATAGCTCACTACAGGAAATAACCTTATGCTGTCTGTGTTTCTGTCAAATGGAACTGTGCTTAACTTGGGCCTCATCCAAAAGTAAGTCTCATGGTTTAAAAGACCAGACATGACACTAGGGTTGTAGCTCAGTGACCAAGTGCACCTGCAGTACAGGAAGAATAAAGACGTGACCAAGGATGCCATGACCTCATTGATACAGCGCAGCAGAACACAGGAGCCTGCAACCGAGTTTAAGTTAACTTGCTTTTTTGTTATACATTTCATAAATAAATTGTTATTAATTATTCTAAGAATAGCTTCTGTTCTAATAGCAGCAGTAGTTTGTAGTCATTGTTAAGGTTGAGTGGTTTGACACTATCCATATTATATCACTTTCAAAATGCATAATTTTTGAATTAAAAAATGAACTGCTTTCCTAGAATAGAGTATAAGGGGTTTGTGAAATCTTTGGAATCGCTATTTAAGAAAATAAGTGCTTCTCCAGGCATATTTTCTTCCAGAGTCTTAACCAAAGCATAATTTAAGGTTTAAAAATAAAATGACATGGTATAAAATCTACAAGTAGAAGATAGCATCATTATTTAAAGATATTCATCAATAAATTCGGTTCAAAGTTTAAAAACTAAATATATATTTTTTAGGAAGTAGTCATCATAACTTTAAACAAAATGGATGTTTATGGGCACCATTTAAAAGCAATTCATTAGCATTAGAAGATGGTGATGTAAGATGGAAAATGCTTCATAGAATTTTGTTTTACATGGTGTCATTTTGGTTTTCATTTTTGCTGGGTTATCTTTCTGTACATTCATCTTTTTGTTTGAATATTTTTGAAATTCTGGGATTATTAATACATTTTAAGGAATTTTAAGTTTTAAGCACTTTCATTCTCAAATAACATTTTATACTTCTGCATAATGATATGAGCTAAAAAGTGATAATTTAAATCAACATATTTTACTATTTGCTATTTAGATGAACAAGTACTGTCTTATCAAATCCCAAAATATATCTGTAAATTCAAAATATTCCACAATAAAAGTCAATTACATTACCTCTCCTGACAACACAAACCTTAAGATTATTTTAGAACAGGTCTTGACATCTTATGTATACTTCACTGTGAGAAAAATACAAGACTTCTACTCAGAAACAAAGTATGTTCTCAATATAGATGTGTTTAATGAAAGAATTAAAGCTATTTTAAAATCAAATGATATTTCTTCATGTCAACATGTAAGTTGGCCTTGAAAAAGAAGATTGGAAGTATTGCAAAAGTGAATAATGTGTCATGTACTGAAAATTAAAACCTAGGTAAATCTTTAATAGCTTTGAGAATAAATGGTACATTGAAATAGAGACACACCATTACTGAGGATCTGTAAAGTAATTCTCTTTAGGAAAACACTTCATCATTACTCTCTCTTCCAATATGACCTACTTTTTAATGGTTTTATTGATTTTTTTCTTCTCCTAATCAACATATTTTACTATTTGCTATAGGGTTTCATTAATAGGTAGACTTTTAAGTGAAAAAAAAAACCCTCAGATCTCAAGACTTCATGTTATCTTCCCTTGTTTTCCGCAGGATGCCCACTTCTAATTTGATGCCCATATTTAATTAAAATGCTTATTATTTTATAGTCTGTTCAGTCATTTTGTAGTTGAAATAAGAAATCAATCATTGATGAGAAGCAGCACATCATATAATTCTGAATAATGAATTCTGATTTTGAATATGTTGCTGAAAATATGAAGTAGGCTCATCCAAGCATGGAAAAATCTGAGAAAATGCACATTATATTAAAAAAAGGTCATATGACTGTGGGGAGGAACATTTATCTCTTAACCTCTGTTGCATTGGAAAGGGGTTGATATATTAATTGTGGCATGATGCTTCCAAACACTGTTAAAACCAGATAGATGTGCAGCTTGACAGAGAAAGGTCCTTTACAGACTGAAGATCTGAGTTCTTTCTCAGTCATTGCCTCTATCAATCTCTCATTTATGCAGTGAAACTAACAAACTCGTTATCAAAAGCTAGCTCTGAGTATTAAATGAGTGGAAACTTAGTATAGTATGTAACAGGATTAACATTCTTTAAGCATCAACCATTGCTAAAATCATCATTATAGCTGACACTATCTTTATCATTCTGTTTATATTTGTGATATCCTTTTCTCTCTTCCACTGAAAAAAAAATTAATGATGGATTTAATATGTTGAATATTTCTAACTGTTCTATAATGCTATCTTTGTCTCAATTCTCAAACTTTTTATAATGCTCTCAGTTTTTTTTTTTCAAATATTAATGCCTCCATTGGACTTGGAAGAGTTTAGCTGTTATTTTTTGTGTGCCTCATATCTTTTCAACATAATGCAGATAGCTTTCATGCATAACATTAAATTTTTATTTTCTGGAAACATGTTTACTTACTTTGAGAATTAAATTAAAATTGGAGTAAAGCTTTTCAGAAAAAAATATTAATTATATGCTGTCTCTTGTTTTAAAGGATTAACTGCAGCTAACATTTTAACAGACAAACTAGGAGATTCAAAGATTCAATGATACTTACATTTTGCTCTAATTTAACTGTGAAAAAAGGAAAAGATGTTGAGCTAAAGTAAAATTGCATAAGTATAGAAGACACATAATGTGGTTATAATATTGTAGTGACTTGTGTGGTTTAACACCTTTTTATGTGATATTTATTAGAATATACCATAATATTTTTTGCTCTTTTTCTAGTAATATTAAAATTTCTTTTGGAAAATTTAGTTTTAAATTTAAAACATTCACAATATTCAAATCAAGAAATAATTGAAAATTTATACTTAAGATATTAAAGGAGAAAATGTAAAGTTTTTAAAAAGATCTGTATTTTGTAGTATTCATGGATGCTAAGTATTCTTCTATGATGCTATCAATCATTTAAATTTCATACTTATTTATTTTATTCATTCATTTATTTACTCATTTGGGGGGGTATCAGAAATCGAACTCAGGACATCATACTTGCCAGGCAGTCGCTGTACTACTGAGCCAAATCCCAGGCCTCATTTTCATGTATTTTTTTTTTTGTACCAAGGTTTGAACTCACGACCTTGCACTTGCCAGGCAGTTGCTTACACCACTAAGCTAAATCCCCAGTTCCTCATTTTCATTTTAATAACAAATATACACACAAATTAAGAAATTTGGACAAATTTGCTAAATGCTTATATCATTTTATAATGTGACACATACTATTTTTCCTCAAAATGAGATGTTCAAAGACAAGTATAAGGAAGAAATACTGATTTTGTAAAAAAGAAGAAAATCTTAAATTCATAACTTTATTCAAGATTGCCTGTAACCATATGCAATACTAGAGTTTTGTGCTTTACAGCTGCAAAAATAATTACATGAGTATTATCTAAGCTACAATCTTTAATGGATTACATTTTGTAAGCTTTTCATTATATACAGTAAAAGCACCAATAACAGAATAAATGGGGAAAAAAGTTTATCTGACTTAAAGCTTTGATATATTTTTTTGAAGACATTTTATTATTCATTAGTTTATTTGATATATGATCTCAATTTCTACATAAGATGTAGTATTAGCAAGTAGGGTGTAAGCCTACCACAAAGTGTGGCTCATTATTTACTTTTATTTAATACTGGATGTTTCAGGGATGTTAAAACTTTTCAAAGATGTTATTCTAAATTACCAATTTGATCCAAAAAATAAAATGCTGCTTGATAAAGTCAATACACTTACTTTTTCTATAAACTTTGCATGTTGTTTTCAGTAAATCTTTAACACCTAATTCTAATATGAGCTAATAGAATATAGTGAAAGTCTTCATCTTCTATAGCGAAAGTCTTCATGTCCCATATAGTGAAAATCTTCATGTTCTATTGTTTTATTATGTGGTAACAGTACATGCAATCTCAATAAGTTTTAAATATCTATAAATTCTCTTTCATTTAAGTATATGCTTAGAAGTGTCTTTATATTTTAGTTATGTGTATATAACTTATTTAATTATAGAAAATATTCTGATGCATCAAATAAGTAAAAGAATACTCAGTTATATTCATTAGCCTATGGATGAGAAAAACGTAGGCAAGGGGCAGAAAAGAAATGCAAGTTAGCATGAAGCCAAAAGCTAATTTTGAAGGCTCGAAGCAGCAGGCTACACTTACCGCTGGCCTATGAAGAATATCAAATTTTCCTTCCTGTGTATCCTTAAGGCCAAGTATCTTCATTAAATTGCAGATGCCTGTAAGTAGATATATATTTTTAAAGCTGTGTTGCAGTGTCTATTAGTAGCAGTTTACTGTAATAAATGTCTTTTCTGCTGAAGTTGTGAGATAAGGACTGTAGTATATGTTGAATGTGATGATTTAATCTTGTTCCTACAGTACTGCGGGATGACTTCAGACAAAACCCTTCAGACGTCATGGTGGCAGTCGGGGAGCCAGCAGTGATGGAATGCCAGCCACCACGAGGCCATCCAGAACCCACCATCTCTTGGAAGAAGGACGGCTCTCCACTGGATGATAAAGATGAAAGAATAACTGTGAGTATTTCATTCAACAGCAGGGAATATTTGTATGTCTTACTGTGTGTGTGTTCCTCAAACAGAAAAAGGAAATTGAATCAGGTTTTTAGATAAGGCTTGCATTTGCTCATTTTCAGTTCTTCTTTTAAAAATATATTTCAGTTCTCCCTGTACGAACATGAAAATATGTGAAAAAAAACACAATGATTCATTCAGAGCTCAGGAAAAGAAAAACTATAATTTCTACTTTAATGTTTTAAAACTAACATTTTAGTTAGATTTAATTATTATTATTATTACTCAGAGCTCCTCACGTTTCCATACATTACTGTTGAAATGGTTTCTTTTCAAAAAAATATCAGTTATATAGTTAGTAGTTTCCAGAAGTTCTTTTAAGATACTTCAGGATTTTTTGAAATTTCTTTTTGTTTTTCAAATTGCTTTTCTGTTCTATAGAGTTCATTATTGTTTCTGAAAAATAAAACCTTATTCTTAATGATAGTTAATGATGAGTTTATTTCATTATATATTAAAATTAATGAATAGATTTTAGGTCTTAGATTCCTATGCCAATAAAAATGACAGTAGTAGGTCTTTTTTGTTCCAGATGGCAGTGACTCCATATGAGATCTTTGCTTGTTCTGTCTTGCAAGGTGTTCACTGAAACACTTCATTCAACCAAGCTGTCATTGACTCTATAATTGTACAGTATTCCATTTTACAATTTCCTTTGATTTTGTGATTTCCGCTGATATGTGTCCATTGTGAATTTATTGGCCAAGATTTTAAGTTCCCTAGGCAAGTGTGTGCATGAGGAAAACGTCACTGCTCAGGTTGAAGGGCAGAATTATAAGATGGACCTTATAAACCTCATAAATGCTTATACTCTTCCTTAACACTTAGTAGCCAGTTAGCATGATGATTAAATAATGATAGACAAAATTTTATGTATCTTAAAAGAAAATCAAGCATTTTTTTCTTTCTGCACTGATCTGAATTAGACTGATTCTATAAAAGCAATTTTATAATTCTAGGGATAGGGTGAACATGTCCCAACTGTACTTTAGAGACATGCAGGAAAGTCAAATGGCAAAATGAAAACTGTAAGTAAAAACTTTTGTTTTAGACAATAAAGTCAGTAGCACAGGGAACAGGTGAGTATAGGAATAAATGCTTCTCTTGCTAGTGCTGATATTTCTTTTGGGTTTATGTGCATTTAAGAATATTTTTGCCCTTAGAAACATGTTCCAGATCACTTAAATAATATTATTTATAATTTCCATTTTCTTGCCTTAAAAATTTGAACATAATGAAATCATTATTACTCCTGACTTCCCTATGTCTTTCCTGATTATCCTTTTTTGCCTTCTACAAATCAGCCACCAAATTCTCAACAATGAGGATGCAGCGCTAAAAAAATAATGAGAGCCTTCGCCAATTTTATAAACAAAGAAAATAAGTGCAATATAAAGTGTACTAAATTATAATAAGTCCTAGGAAAATAAAATAGCACATAAAGGATGCATTAGAGGTTGAGTAAGACTGACATTTTAAATAGGTTCCTCAGAGAACACCTCACCTAAAACCCTGAAAAAATTGGAGGAAGGGAACAATGCACGTGTCTGGAAAAGTGTTTGGTAAATGAAACAGTAAATTCAAAGATCTTAAGATGTGGCACAGCCAATACTTAATTAAAGTACAAAGAGTCAGCGTGGGCTAATAGCATGAGCACATGAGAGCTGTGGAGGAGGTAGTGTAGGGGTGAGGGTGGGGTAGTAACCGGAAGCCAGACTGTGTAGGATCTTCTAGATGATATAAATACTTTGACTTTACCTGTCAGTAAAGTGGGAAGAATCACGGGTTTCTGAGCACAAGTTTCTGGTGTGTGGAGAACACACTAATGAGTGGCAGTGTGAAAAGCAAGGAAACCAGTTGGAAGGTTTTGGAATAATCCATGCAACAAATAAATGGTGGTGGTTTGAACCAATCTGTTAAGTGTGGAGGTAGTGAGGAGTGGTTAGATTCTGAATGTACTGTCAAAGTTTAGCCAACAAAATATGCTAACAAATTAGATGAGGCTTATGAGAAAAAGCCAGGGCAGGGATTATCATCACTGATGGGTCTGACTTTATGTTTGCTATTGACATTACAGGGGCGGGGGTTGTGACTCAGTGGTAGAACGTTTGCTTAGCATACCTGAGGCTTGCAGTGTAATTCTCATTACTGAAGAAAAATTATAGATTGTTGATTGAAGGAGAAGGTTTGGGGTGGGATATATCAGGCACATCAGTTTTAGACTGGTAATTTTAGAATGCTATAAAATATCCAAGAATATTTGTCAAATAAGCAATTGGACATATGAGTCAGAATTTCAGAGTTGAGGTTGAGGCTGGAGAAAAAAATAAAGTCGTGGTAGACATACAAGTACTTATTACTAATGAAAGACTTCATTCCCAACTTCCTTGCTCTTGGGTAAACCTATTCAACTTATTTCAGCTTCATGACTTGTTAGTGAAAATTAAAGAAAATAACTGTACTTGAGTGAGCCTAATGTATGGTATTTCTATTGCTATGCCACCAGGGAATTCCCATGTTTTAAGGAGAGTACAAACACCTTGACAACCAGACCCCCTTGGTTATGCTCAACCTGTTATAGGCACCCCCTACCTCTGTCTTCCTGGTACAGATGCGTAGAAAGATAAACAATGAACTTTTACTGTGTCACAAGTCAGTGAGACTTACCACAGCATACCATGGCCTATTGGATGAATATGGGACTCATCAGTGCATACATCTTATTTAAAATTTGAAGACTGACATCATCAAGGGAGTGATTATAGATAGAAAGGAAACGAGGTCCACTGCTTAGCTTTCAAGGAGAAGATGTGGAAAAAGCAGCGGACACTGAAAAGGTAGTCTCTGTTAAAGAAGGAAAACTGGTGGGCAGCCAAGCAAAGAGTTTTTTAATGGGGAGTCAGTGACCGAGCCCATTGCAGCTGGTAGAATCATGTTATAGGAGAACTGAAAATTGACCTCTGGTGTAAGCGACCTGGTGGTCAGTCATGGGTGACCCTAACAAGAGCCATGTCAAGGGACTGGTGGGGCTAAAATCTTACTGCACTGGCTTAAGACAGCATGGAAAGATTGAAACTGGACACACGGTGTACACAACTCTTTTTGTATTGTATCTTATATGATACAAAAATGATTGTAGTCTCAAATTTTAAAAGATCCCAGTTAACGCACAATGTTATGTTTTGCGTGCATTTCTGTGTGTCTGTGTGTGTTAATATTTGTAGCAGTCACGGTTTAAAACTGTACAGTAAATTTGATTTAAAAAGATAATTCTCAAAGCTTCCTGATGTATTGTATATTGAATTAGACAAAATTTTATGGTTTATGCCAAAATATTTAATTTATTATCGAGTCTTCACTCACCTTTTCTGCCTAGAGGGTTGCAGTCTTTGAAGTAAAAAGCTTCACTCCCTAGTCTCGTTAGTTTAAGATCAATATAAGAACCACTTCCAATGAGCAAACCATTTAGAATTGCAATAACCTATAATTATGAAGTGATACCAACATGTTAAAGTGTACATAATTTTAAAATCATTTAAACGTTGCCAAAATGATGACCCACAAAAGTGCTATGTATGCCAGGAAGTTGTAACATCTGAAATTTTTACTATTTCTAAGACCATCTGTGTGTTTTGTGTAAATTATGACTGTTGAATTGATAAAACAGTAGAGGTAAAAAGCACATTTATGCATTTGGGAAAATGAATAGATTAAAAAATCAGCAGTTTGGTTTCAAAATCACTGTTCTTGTTTGGATCATAATTGTTTTTGCTTAGTTTCTTCCTTTAGGCAAAACTAAAATTGAGTAATTAAAATAAAAACTTAGATCATAAACAGAATGCATGACATTTTCAATTCTTTTCAAAACTTGAACATAAAGTTTTAGGAGATGTTGGTTTTAGACATTTTATTTGATTTTTCTTTCCTAAGCTTTATATTCAAATAATCGTTTTCATTTATATCTTTACTGTACTTTGCCAAACATGTTGAGTACAGACAAACAGGTGATTAAATCACATAATATCTTTATGAAAGGCAATTGAAGATTGCATGGTTATTGCAACAGTTTTGGTTATAGGAATTTCTAGAGTTCTTTAATGTGGCAGCTTTCTTTGTTGAAAATTTAAAGTACACATCTCCCAGCTGTGAGAACAAAGACACACCCCAAGGCACACCGAAAAAAAAAAAAAAAAAAAAAGAAAGAGAGAGAGAGAGAAATATGTAATTGAATTGTAGCTGCACCTGTATTTTTATAAAAGTCACTTTTTACATTGATCTGTACTCTGAGCCAAATGTTAGATCTATTGTGATTATAAACCAGAAATATATAAATAGCATTTTCTTAATTTCCTACACAATAAAAGAATCTTTTAAAACTCTTTTGGCATCCATCCATAGAAGAAAAGGGGCTTTTGATGATGTTGGTCTGTAACAGTCTTTTTTCTAGATATGAGTATAGTCAGAGTTGGAAATAGAAGTTCGATTAGCAGGCTGCATCACATTGTTTTACTTCATGTGTTTGAGATTTAGTTGTAACCTTCCTTATTAATAAATGAAATTTTTTCATAGAAATGCATCAGAGAACTGAAGACTTTTTTCTGATGTACAAGAACACTCACATAAACATTACAAAAAGTAATGCAATTTTTCTAATTCACTACATTTTGAAAATATTGCATTTAAATTCAATATATTTTCTAAGAATATAGCACAGAGAATATCAGTCAACATTGGACAAAAACTAATATTACAATAATGACTTTTGATTCATTCAAAAAATTAAAATTACCCTTGCATTAGAGAAAATAATACATTCAATCTAGAGTAGACATCAGAGATACTTCCCTAGATTATGAAGAGCCTCAGTTATTCTTAAAGAATGGTCATGTACAGAATTATGCAGAATAAAAGCAGGTAAAACTGAAAAGACTCAAGGAAACCTTAGTATAATTTTGAATTTTTGGGACGGAATGAGTAGTCATTAGTGAAGAGAAGGAAAAAATACTCATGTCACAACTTTTTAAAAAAAGATTAAGTTTATTTAAAAGTTTGCCACTTATTTTATAATTGTCAACTTGGATGATTTACTATTTTATATTAGTAAAAAGATAAGGTTTTCTTTTTAATGTCTCAGCACAGTTTGGAGGTGTTACATACAATCTTACAGTGTCACAGGAGTCAGTTTGCCAATGTCTATTGAGTTTCTATAAAATAAGAATCATCCTGGTGGTAGCAATAAGAATTACAGCCATAAAGATTGACCGAAGTAGATAATTTCTCATGGAGGGTCTATGAAAATACTTACTTACTTGATTCTTATAAGCATAAGAACAAATGTAATTATAAACTAAAATATTTAGGTAACCAGTAGAACATACATGATTATTATTTATTTATTTATTTTTGTACTGGGAATTGAACTCAGGACCTTGTGCTTGCCAGGCAGGCACTTACACTACTGAGCTATATCCCCGGCCAACACACATGATTATTAACAAAACAGTCAGCTGTCTGTATCTGTGGGTTCCACATTTGTGGGTTCAACCAGCCCCATATACAGCATATTCAGAAGAAAATACACCTGTGAGGAACATATAGAGACATTTTTCATATTATTATTCCCTAAAAATGGAGCATAACAACCATTTAATAACATTTATAATGTATTAAATAAGTAATCTAGTGAAGATGTAAAGTAGATAGAAGGATATGTAAAGGTTATATGAAAATACTCCCTGCTTTACATAAAAGATTTGAGCATTCACAAATGTTGGTAACTGTGGTGAGTTACAGGATTGTCATGGATATTGTTGAACAACTGTGTATAGTTACCTTAGCATATATTTAAAGTGGGTTACCAAATC
>RJWT010025206.1:0-16174 GCA_004365215.1 Cuniculus paca | reverse complement strand
ACTTCAGACTCATTTTCTTCTTTCTAGAGTATTCTTTTCTTTTTAATTTATTTTGAGGTAAGTTCTCACTAAGTCACTAAGTTGCCCAGGTTATCTTAAACTTGATTTATGATTGATACTCTCACGTCCTGGCTTTGATAGAACAAGCTTCATGCAGCAACCCTGAATATGGACAAATTCATAATGGAAGGAATTGAAGCTTGTGGATTGAAGATGACCCCAGGACCTAACTCTGCCAATAGCCTTGAAACTGTGGAACTAGACTGACCCCTGTATAGCTTTCAGATGAGATCAAAGTCTTGTTCAATAGTTTTATTGTTGTGCATCAGAGATCCTATATCGGAGACCCCCTTAAACCAGTCCCAAACTCCAGCCTCGCAAAAATTGTGAAATAATAAAGATAAATCTTAAGTACTTTCCAATGACTTGTTACATAGAAATATGTAACTAATAGAACACACATCTTCTGACTTCATGATCACATTTTGACAAGCTGTATGGTAAAGGCATTCTATGCAATGTGTTCAGCTGACTTACTTAAAAATCACAATATGCCTGGCAATTAAATTCTTGCTATCATGCTCAGAGACTTCAGTACACAGTACGTATGTGTATTAATCCATTTTCCATTGCTGTGAAAAAATACCTGAGAGGGGAGGGGAAAACTTAGAAGGAGGAAAGATTTTCTTTGGGTAAATCTTTTGAAACTTTCAGTCCGTGGACAGCTGGCTCCACTGTTCTTAGGCCTATAGTAAAATGGAAAAGTCACAGAAGAAGGTCATAGCAGAGGAAAGCTGTATCATGGCAAAGAGGAAGCAGAGAGAGTGGGAGCTGAGAAGGAAAGAGTCAATGATTTGATATGGTTATGTCTTTAAGACCTACTCCTTTCAACGAGGCCTTACCTCTTAAATTTCTATCACCTCTTGAAAATACAATAAAACCAGGGATATAGATCAGCATCACAAACTCCTTCCTGGCAAGTAAAAGGTTCTGAGTTTGATTCCCGGTACCAAAATATATATATATATATAAATACAATAAAAATCCATCAATACATTAATCCATTTATGAAGTTAGAACCTTAATGATGCAATCATTCTCTAAAAGCCCATCATCTGGCAAGCAAGCCCTCAGCCTTCAGCCTTTGGGGAACATTTTAGATCCCAACTATAAATATATTTATCAATCATGAATGATAAAAATTATTTGCTAATGCTGTATATCATCTATATAAATACAAGTCTCTAGTAAGGATACTCACATTTGCGTTCTTCTCCTGGGAGATTGGCCTCAGATTTAGATGTATTTCTTTATCATTCATTTCTATAATGTTCCACAGTCTGGTGCTTCAACATCAGGCTTTCACACTCAGTTTGATCCCTTGTTTCTCTTGTGTCTACCTCTGCACTTCAATTTTACCAGTCTTCTAGTCTGTAGCTATGAAATACATGGATTTTACTGTGGACATGTGTGTGAGCATATGTATTCATGTTTTCTAGGATTCAAACAATACGTCTGAATCTGAGTACTGGCACCTAACTGATGAGGTATTTTTTTCTTGTTGTTTTTTGTAGCAATTTGGCTCATGTTTGATTTTAATATTTGGTAGTTGAAGAACTGCTCTGCTCTCTTTAATGACCTGAATTTCTGAGGTGTTGATAGATGACAGATATGCTGTTATCACTCCTCTCTCTGACACCTAGGGAGAACATTTTTGAGATCCTGGTGGACCTTAGCCTAAGGGCTCTGCAGTCCTAGTGGACCTGTTTGTCTTTTCGAGGAGAATGGACATTTTTAAGTCTTTCAAACTGTCAATATGATATTCTAATCCATGTATTTAGAGTTTTGTTTTTTGTTTTGCTTTTTCTACATTTTGTATATTTTATCTCATGTATACTTTTTATTTATTTTTCTCCTTTTTATGGGTTGTATGTTTTTTCTATTTTCAAGCTTGGTAATTTTAAATTGCTCACCTAAAAAGGCCGAACAATTATGAAGTCAGATTTTCTAAAGAAAGAAAACTTTCTTTAAATATTTTTATTTAGCTGTGTTTTGAGGTCCAGTTATATCACTTGAAACAATTTAAGTCTTTTGAGTTTGACTTTGATTTACGCAAGACAAACACAGCCTTCAGTCTAAGGTTTATTTTGTACTATCCTTGAGAATTGTACTCATCTCTATAATAAAAATTTTCCATAATATTATCAATGTAATAAAATCTATTTCTACTGTCATTGGCTTTAAAACTATTTCTGGTTCTAGATGACAGTGGGGAGAGTTATTCAACTGTCTTTTTTTTCAGCAGTTGTGTCATTTTTTCTTGGTGGATTTCTCACACAATTTGATGAATACACTTGAGGAATACCATCCACAGATATTTGGAGTCCTCCTTCTCTGTAGTCCTCTCATCTCTGATATTACTGTAAAAGTAATAGATACTTCAGTTTCCCAAAATGCTGAACTTAATGTCTTCAACTCAAGATAAAGTGATGAGAGAATAAGACACACTACAGACTATGAGAGCACTTGAAAAAAACTGATATAAGATTTTTATTCATAATATGCAAAGTTATTTTAGGTCAACAATATTTTAGGCTAACAATAAGTAAATGAACATTGCACTCAAAATATAGACAAAAGACTTGAACAGACAAAATATTGTTGCTTCTACCACCACTACCATATTCACATGTTGGAACAATAATTCCAATGTGGCAGTCCTTGATTTGTTGATCTTTGTGAGGCAATTAAATCATCAAAGTAATGCTTTCATCACTTTCTTCCCCTTTAAGAAGAGGTCACAGAATTAAATAATTCTGTAACATTACAGAGAATTTGGTCAACTGAAAACAAGAGGGTCCTCACCAGAACTTGATTATTCTGATACTCTGATCTCAGACTTACAGTCTCAATGTCACTGAGAAATAAAAATCTGATTATTTACTATCCAGTCAATGACACTGTTACAGTCACTTGAATTTACTAAAACAAGGTACCTCAGCAAAGATGATACATAAATGACAAGTATACATATGAGAAGATGTTCAGTATCATGAGGCATTAATGGTATTAGACTTACAAATTTAAAAAAATGGCCACACACACACACACACACAAAACTGACCGTACTAAATTCTGGCAAGGATGTGTGATAACAGCAATTTTCATTCACTGTTGGTGGAAATGTGAAATGGTAAAACCATTTTGGAAGTCTGTTCGTTTCTGCAAAATAAACATACTTTTGCAATGTGAGCCAAATCTGATATTTTCCCAAATGGATTGAAAAAATACATCCACATAAAAATCTTTTCATAAGTGCTGATAGCAGCTTTATTCATAATTGCCAAAACTTTGAATTAATCAAATGTCCTTTACTGGGTGAATGAATGAACAAAATGATATATTTGTAAAATGGAATATTATTCACTGTTTAAACACAAAGGTCTCAAACCAAAAAATTATATAGAAGAAGCTAAGGTACACATTACTTAGTAAAAGAAACTTACCTCAAAAAATTGTATACTGTATGATTCCAACTATCACACATTCTGGAAATGGCAAAGCTAGGGAAGCAGTGAAAAAACCAGTGGTTCCCAGGGGTTACGGGGAATGAAGAATGGACCGACATGAGACAGAATTTTTAGGGCAACTATTAGAGATTTTAGTGAAATCATTCTGGTGGCTGCTACAATGTTGAATACATGTCATATGTCTCTTACAACTCATAGAGGTTACACTACCTTGGGGGAACCACCAGGAGCAAGGACAAACTTTGGATAATATGAAACACAGTTTCACCAATTGTAACAAATGCACCCCAGCGGGCAGGGATGTCTGCAGTGGGGAGATGTATGCGTAATAGGGCAAGAGGCCATTCAGAGTTCTGGGTCTTTTACTCGATCATGCTGTGGAGGAAATCTACCTCAGAAAATAAAATTAATGAAAAATGCTAAGTGTGAATTTTACATGCTCAAGTCTTAGAATGGATTTCTGATATCTTAGAACATGTTTTTGAATATTCAGTATTGAAACATTTCAAATTATTGAGGTGAATGTAGTGATTTTTAATAACTAGTGATTTTTAATAACTAGATCTAAGTCTCATAAATAAGGTGAGTAATCACATTGAGAAATCCATTTAGAGTTTAAAATTAGGTATGAATTTAAAGTAATCATGATTGATTTTCTTAATTCACCAATAAAAATCTCTGAACTGTTTCCAAAAGAAGAACTCCTATGAGATTTTGAAAAATTGTGGCAAAATTAAGTTTTACCTTGAGTCGATGTTTTGCAGGAAAATCAGCACATATATATATATGAATTATGTCAAAAGTCAGCCTTCACCCAAAAAAGTGTAAGGTATTCACAATGAACATTTACTTGACTTTCCTAATTTTCACCTCTTTTGGATAATAATTTCCTAGCCATAATAGAATACATATATACACAGTCCTAAGCTTATAAAAGTGTCACTAAACATAAAGAAGTTTATCTCATTATAGTACCACTTGCTCATAATCACAGCACTCTGGGAGACTGAAACAGTATGATTCTCCTTTCAAGCTCAGCCTAGCCAGCATAGCCAGCTCTTATAGCAAAACATAAATACATAAATAAATAAATAAATATGCTGCAAAAGCTCATTGCAAAGACCCAGTACTAAGACAAAACAAAATAAAACAAAACAAAAGCAAAGTAAAGCCAAACAAAATGAAACAAAACAAAACAAGGAAGTTTAAAGTACTTCAAATGCCATGTTTATATTTCATTAGGTCATCTGCTGCCCTAAACTGGAGAGTCAAACAATATTTATGATGTCAGCTTTTTTGTGTTCATGAATTCCTTAAATCAAGGTAAATTTTATTTTGAATTGTTCTTTGAAAGATACATAAAATTCGTTAAGCAGAAAAATATAACTATATGTGGTTATCAACAGGGTTACAGCCTGATGGTTTGCCATTAAGGAGTTTTGCCTTTGTACACATCGGAGTGCACTTACACCCATCCAGATGGTACAGGTCGGCTACTGGGCGTGATCCCTTGATGCAGCAAAGAAACAGCTTAAACAGGATCTGTGCAAAGTTGACACAGCATAACACCTCCATCACTTTACAGCAATTGATTATGTAAGAGGAAGGAGTATATTGTAGATTAGTAACAAAAAGTAAATTAAATACCTAAGTCAGAAGCATACTCTGTTATAATTGTCTAGTGTTGGGTACTGTACATAACTGTAGGTGCTATGTTTTTACACAACTGGCAGTGCATTTGGTTTGCTTACACCAGTGCCACCACACATATGTAATGGCTTGTCTCTGTAACATCACCATAGCTACCGTGTCACTAGGTGAGATGAATTTTCAGCTCAGTTATACTTGTATCAAACGCTATCAAATATGCATTCCGTCATTGACTGAAACAGTGTGTGGTAGCATGAATATACAAAATATTTACAATCCTTGATATCCACTCGTCAAGAAGTTCTGGATTAATCTCTCAGTAAAAGCTCTAGAATGTTATTCAAGCTGTATTCTGCTAAATTTAGGTTGTGTTAGATAGTCGAAAGACTTTCTTTCACCTGAACGAATTACTTTTTAAAGTCTCCAAAATTCTAAGTCTGATTATCGTAATCAGATCTAAGAAGAAAAAATGATCAAAATCTCTAGGAGATTATGAAGCTTAACTTTATTAAAGGCAGCCCTTCTAGGTGGTCTCTCATCTTTTTCTCTATTAGATTTTGTAACTCCATGTAGAAACTGACACACTCAGATAACCTGTGACATCTTTCCGTAGGAACTTGAAACCTTTTCTTTCCTTGTTACAGATTCTTCTTTATTTCTGCATCATTTTGGTCAGTGGACAACATTTTATAAATGTTCTGTGGCTGAGTCCAAAGAATCTTGTCTACTTCTAATTTTTCTGAGTCTTAAGCCTATGTTTACAACATGTAACAGAGAACCACCAGATATGAATACTACATCACTAATCATGCAAGAAAGTGAATGTTTCCTTCCTCCACAATGTCTATAATTATTGTATATATGCTGTCTTTAAATACCTCCATACAGATAATTAAATTTGAAATATCAAAAAACAGGTCCATGGGTATTTATTGAAAGTACATATAATGGTGAATAATTTTCACCTTTTCCCCTTTATCTTCCACACTGATACTCTACAAATTCTTGTCTTTTTAATTCTCAAATATGTTTCGATTCATTTCCTTGAATCAAATTTCATTGTTACCAGATTAGTTTCATATCTTTTAATTTTCACTTCAAGTATTACAAGTCTCCCTCTCTACCCCTTCTATTTGGTTCACAATATTGTGAACCAATATTGTGGCTAGAGTCATATTTTGAGATAAAAATCAGATCTGACATTATTCTAATTAAAATCATCACTTCAAGTATTCGTGGCATACAGAAAAATATTCAGACCCAAGGTACAATAACCAAAGCACCTTTCTTTCTTTCACAAAGTAGTATTTTACGATTAATTGTAATGCTTTTTAGATGTAAGCCACAATGACATTTAGGGAACTTACTATGTGTCTCTAGATAAGGAGATTGATTAAGTAATTCTAATCTTATGTCTCTTAAAGGGATTCCATGCATTTTTCTGTGAACTTCTGTGGATCATTGACACTTTTTCTTTGAATATTTGTTTACACATTGGTTTATTTTGTTTTTTATGATTCCTGAATGACCAGGATTCATACATGATATTTTAGAAACATTACTGCCTTATTTAAACTCTCAGATACATACGTCAATTATGAGTCTTCTTGAGATTCCAATCTGTATTTGCAAACTATCTAATATAATAGAAACATATCAAAATTGCTTATTAAATGAGTTTATTCAGGGTGAGAAATGTATATTTTATTCCTTAGAATAAAAGCATTCAATAGTGAATAAAACAGTCATGTGTATTTTTAAAGTGATTCTCAGTATCATCACTATCAAGAACATATATGGAATGCTTCTATATATAAAACGCTGTATTAGTTGAACTTATGTGGACATTTAGATTTATTGTAGTTTAAATTGGCAAGACATCTGGGACATTTAATTCTACTTGCATATTTATCTACCAAATTCAAATATGAAAAGTGAATTTCACCTCTGTATATATAATTCAATGTCTGCAGTGTCTCATTCTTGAATGTCCAAAAAGACAAATTGTTCTCATCTATCAAACATAATTTTGGCAAGGAACTGGCAGTAAAACCAAAAGAGCTGCCAAAGTTTGGACTTCACAGAACTTTATGCCTCCTTCAGACTTTATTGTAATCTGTCACCATGTGTCATTTTCAATGTGTTTCTTTCAGTACTGGTGTGAATTCATATTGGCAGATAAAACATAACATTTATTATTGTTATACTTTTAAACTTTATTCAAATTAGTGAGAAATCCAAAAGAGGCATCTGTGTTGAGAATACATTTTCAAAAGTGAAACTTATTAGTGGATTTCGTTTGGGTTACAGCTTAGTAAGTGTGCATATTTACCAAATATTTTTATGCATTGGGAATTTATGGACAATATAGTCAATGATTCCCTACACATTCAACTAATATTCTTGAATGCCACATATTTTAAGCCTCAAACATCACAAATTTCAAATATTTTTTCTCATTAATATCCTTAACATCCTAGATGGGATGCAATGTAGCTATTAAAAACCTATTTATACGACCAACATGAGAACTACACTTAGTTGATAATCCCAGTAAATCAAACAATATGATCAAAATATTGGTAACCATGGAGTATTTCCTCCATAACATACTAACTAATGTTTTATAACTTTTAGCTGTGATGAACTAAACATATGATAAGTAATAAAAAGGGAGAGAAAACAAGTCAAAGGCTTTTATCTTGTCAGCGCAGGTATTAACGATTGCAAGTATTCAGACATATGAAGTAAAGTATCAGTGTCTGAGTATTCTGAGAGCTATTTACTGAATATGGTTTTCAGAATATGTTCATGAAGTGCCAAATCATTGTGGTAATTCTTAAGTACTGTGTATAGTCAGGAAAGAAAAAGAATTTAATCTATGAAGCTTTTAGTTTAAGAATGACAAAACTTCTTAATGTGGATGTAGAGTATAAATAGATTGTGTATTCAACATAGTTACATAAAGCAGATAAGGCCTTGGTGGCTGAATAAATGCTTCCAATCTATAATTTTTGGTGTCTCTAAAGCAATTGTTATAATGCACAGAACATTACTGATATTCCTCTAATGCATAAGTGAAAGACCAAACTGATTGTTGCATTATTTAAATCTATTTTGCACAACGTGTATTTTATGTGCAAATATAGCAAGTTATAGATTTGAGGTTGCTACTTGATTGAGAAAAGTATATTATCTGTCTCATCAAAGATTTTCATTAGTTGGAGAAAGAAAAGGTGCAGACTGCAATAGAAACTCTAACATGATTTTGTTGTTCATGTTTTTCTAACTATGGAGAGGGAAGAAATTTTTAATTTAAGTGCTGCATTTCTCTTTGATATAACCCATTAGTGAAGTATTTGAAGGCAGAGTATTTGAAGATGGAGAGGAAATTGGCCACTTTCTTTCTTTATTAAAGATGCTCCAGTCTCACCTTATGTATTTACTGATCAAAAAAAGATTCAGTCACTTCTCTAGAACTGGTGTCTCTTCTCTGGAGAATAATATTTGAATTCAAGGCCTGAGCACCAGTTGTGCTTCTACTGCCGAATATATTGCTCCCAAGTCCTCTGTGCTAACAGAGTATAATGCCTATATACATAAGTGTCACTGTGTACGAATGTACTATCTTATGTACATACATACCTGCATTTCTTTCTTTAATCACCTTTATTAAGTGAAACGTAAGTTTTTACTTATCTCTGACTCTAATTCATTATCTAATACATTGTTCTCATTTCTCTCTTTGTTTATATGTACATTTACATTCAAGTCTATCTCCCAACATACAGCATTATTAATTTAATTTGGGTATTCCAATACACATGATACTGAAAGTATCAAAATTATTAACCCTTGCCTCCATTAAAAAATTAAAAGGAAACTTTGTCATCTGTAATACAGCCCTTTCATGCTGATCCTTTTCCACCCGAAATGTTATATTCTGCCTTCATTTCTAGTGTTGCTTACTTCGGTATTTCATTGTGCCCATCTATATGTACTGTCAACCTCCACACCAGGGATGTTTCATTTGTTATAGTTAGATTCTTTTGTCAATGTTTATTTCCTTTTCTAAGAACTTACTAAATGATATTACCATTCAAAGTTTTTTACTTTATAATTTTATAATAATATTTTATTTTTCTTTAATTTGCAGTAACTAATGATAATCGATGCATACAATATAGGGTTCGCCAAAGAATGTGTACACACTTCAGCAGAATAAAACTGTTTGATTTTTTTTTCAACAGATGGTGTAACCTTCATACAGAGGACCCTAGAGGATGTTGTATATCACAGAAAATCCACTACACTGCCTGCCTTTAGAGAAGAAATTGGAAATGCATGTGCAGCAGTCTCAGTGACCAACGTTACCCAAGCAGCAGTTAAACAGTACTAATAAATGTCTGGAAGCTAATGGCTACCACCTTGGGCACCTCTTGTAATTGTGTAGGCCAAAGGTAACTTTTATTGTTTTCATATCTCAATAAATTTAGCATTAAAATACTTACATGAGTTTTTCTTTTTTTATTTTAAAGAGAACAAAACAAAACAGAGTTAAACACAGCAAAGCATATCAGAATAGAACACTGCAAGTAATACAGGTCTTCAAAACATAATGACAGGAAATTAACAATGACTACCCTAGTGTCTCTTGTTTTCTTCGAAATAGTTGTTCATACATTCACACACAATAAACTCAAACAAAGCAAAATAATATAAAACCAGATAAAACAAAAGAGTGAAGGCATTACAGGCCTTCAAGTCAGACAATAAGTAATCAACAATGGCTACCTTAATGTCCTTTGTTTTCTTCAAACAAGCTGTTCATATCTTCTTGCATATTGCAATCAAGTAGAAGAAAACAGACTTAAACCAGTGAAATCAAAGAATAAAAGCATTATTGGACTTCAGAACCAGAAGATAAGAAATCAGCCATGGCTATATATAAAGAGGGATCACAATGAGGCTTTTATAGGTAAATGGATGCGACTTGAGAGTGAAAGTCATCACTTACTCATAAGTGAAATAAATCAAACTCGCATGTGTAAACACTGCATCATCTCCCCAGTGTAAGAAACTGAAAGACTCAATAAGATACAAAATCCCCAATAAATATGGGGAACAGAAAGGACAGATGTACAAGTATATGCTTATACATGCTTAGAACTACTCCTAAAGAATTCACAAGAGCAGATTTGATTAAGTATCAAGATATGAACAGCTACATTGAAGAAAATGAGACATTATGGTAGCCATGGCTTCTTACATGAGTTTTTCTTTTCCTGATATGTATATACATTCTTTGATAAATTCTTTATGTGCAAAACATATTTTTGGGATGACATTTGTTGAGATCTTTTACCTACCTTTAAATTGAGTTATTTCTTTATTGTTCAATTTTAGCATTCTTGTTAATTTTTAAAACAAATCCTTTATGCATTTTGCAAACATTTTTAGCAATCTGTCATATTTCTTTTCATATTCTTTGCAGTGTCTTTTATAGAGTTTTCAGTTTTTAATAATGTACATATTATCAATTTTTCTTTGCTGTGTTAGGCTTTTAATGTCAAACCTAAGAATTCTTGGTCATACACAATATCAACTGGATATTTTTTGTGTTATAAGTTTTATATTTTTACATTTTCAATTTAGATAGAAAGTTTATATCTGTGTTTACATACACTTTTTCTGCCTATGAATATGACATTGATCTAGCTGATTTTACTTAAAACAATATCCATTATTCATTTGTTTGCCTTGCTTTTTGTAGTGTATGTCTATTATGTTTGTGTGGGTTTATTTCTCAGAACAACTTTTCCATATTTTGTCAATATCACTTTGTTTAATAATAACGTAGCTATACGCTAAGTCTTGAAGTCAACTAGTGTAAGACATCCGGAATTGCTGTTTTGTACTTTGTTGTCAATTGTAGTTACTTTGCCTTTCTATGCAAGTTTAAGATTTTGTTGTTGGAAATACTATTTGAGATTACATTAAATCTATTGATCTAGTTCAGAAAAACGAATATATTAACAATATTAAAACCACCAATTGATAACATGAATTTCCAATCAACTATATCTTCCTTGATTTGTTTTATCATAGTTTTAAATATGCAGTTATTCTTAATGAGATATTTAACTTATTTTGTGAGATTTAATGTAAACAATCTTTGAGGAGCACTTCAGTTTGTATTACTTTTTCCCACAAGTTGAAGATTGCAATATTCCATTGCTCTCACAAAGAAAATCAGTTCTTTTGCAGTGTTAACTTTGTATCATGTGACTTTATTGCATTCAAGTATTGAATCCAGTATTTGGTAGAGTTTTGGTGATTTTTGCACATAAATCATATTCATAAAGCTCAGCAATTCCCCTTTTTAATAGCTGTAATTACTATTCCTTTTTTATAGCTCTAATTTGTTCCTCCAAGATTCTGTTGTGTATGATTGATGAGAAAGGACATCCACACTTCCTTACTAGTGTCAATGTTAGTCTTTCATCATTAAAGCCAAACTAGGTAAGAGAATTGGGGTGCATTTTTGTCAAGTTGAAGACAGTCTTCTCTACTCCTAATTTGCTGACAGTTTTTGACATTACTTTTTATCAAAAGATTTTCTTCATCAGCTCATATAATCAAATCCTTTTATTACTCTTCTGTGATAATTGATAATTGATTTTTGCACATCTGGCATAAATCCCACTTGGTAATAGTGGATAATTATTTTTCACTTTATTGGATTAAATTAATTTATATTTTGTTGAGATTATCTGCATCTGTGTTGTTGATACTTATCTCTGATTTTCTTTTTTTGTCATGTTTTTTGTCTCTTTCTTTGTTTAGTCTTGTAGAAAAAATAGAAAAAGTTTCCTCTGTTTCCAATTTCTGGGAGACAGAGGAATAATTTTTTCCTTGCTTGGTAAATACACAATTAAAATCAGTTGAGCCTAGTGCTTTCTTTCTGAAAGTATTATTATTATTATTATTATTATTATTATTACTATTTGTAACTGGGCAATGAACTCAAGACCTAATACTTGCCAGGAAGGCACTTATGACACTGAACTAAATACCCAGCTCTCTGAAAGTATTATTAATTCAAAATTTTAATATATTTAGATATACTCAAATTCTCTTCTTCTATTTGTGTAACTTACAGTGGTTTGCATATTTTAAGAGTTTTGTCCGTTTATGTAAATTAACACATTGGTTCATTATTTTCAGTATCCATGGATTTTAACTTTCTATCTAAATTGAAGATGTAAAAATTTAAAACATATAACATAGGAAAAATATCCAGGTGATATTGTGTATCACAAAGAATTCTTAGGTTTGACATCAAAAGCCTAACACAGCGAAGAAAAATTGATTATTTGTGCATTGCTAAAAACTGAAAATTCTGCTCTGTAAAAGACACTGCAAAGAATATGAAAAGAAAAATGACGGATTGCTAAAAATGTTTGCAAAATGCATAAAGGAATGAAATAATAGAAATATTGTTTACTACTATTAAAGTGTGTTTTGTATCCTTTATGAGAAATGTGTTTCCTGTCCTCGATTAGGAAACCACATTGTATAGTTGTTGTGTGAAGTATTTTAAAAATAACAAATGCAGTAAAGTGCTTTTTATGTCAACTATATACTTGCTTCTTTTTTCTTTATTTTTGTTGCTACTATTTTTCTGACTTTTTATTAGTACAGGTTTACAGTACATGATGTTTATGCTCATTGTAGGGAATTGGTACATGAACATAACACATTTGTATTTTTCCCCTTTTCTCTAGCTACCTTAGACTGTGTTGACTAACAAATTTAGCAAACAGAAAATTAGTAAGCTCAAGAAATTAATCTGATGTTTGTTGTTTGATGTTTGATGCTTGATGTTTATTGTTTGATGTTTGATGTTTGCTGCATAATTTACTAGTCAGCCAAAAAGTGGTTTAAAATTTTTGACTATGAATGAATTATCTATTTCTCCCCCTCAGTTCCCTCATTTGCTTTGTATATTTTTTTATATTTTTAAGTACAGATATTCTTAGGATTTTTATGCTTTCATGGAGAACTTATCTCTTTTTAATTATATAATATTGCTTTTTACTCTTAGTAATTGGTTTTATCCTGTCTGCTGCTTGTGAGATTAATTTAAATGCTCAAACTTTCTCAAGTGCTAACGAGGTCCATCTTCATCTCAAATTTCATCATCTATGGCAACAGTAACTTTCTATTTAAAGTGTGGTTATAGAAACAATGTAGAAATAGAGAAAAAAGATTATGATAATCCTTGTCTTTAATTTTAAACAGTAATTAAAATAGTAAATACAGTACATGGATTATGTCTGTATGTGTGCAACTGTTTTCTTTGTTGCATTTGTTTCTTTATAATTCTCCATTTTTCTGTCTTTTTTTGGCCTGCATGAATCATTTTATATGGCTTCATTTTATCTTTTCTTAAAATATTAATTATATTTTAAAAATATTTTACAGGTTTCTCTAGAATTTTCGATACACTTTTTAACAAATGTAAGTTCTCTTTCAAATACTATATAATTTCACATGTAATGCAATTAACTTATAAAATAGAGTGTTCCCAATTTCTCCTTCCTCTTAGTTATGGAACTGAGCCCTTATCATCATCTATATACCTAATGGTACAATTCATTCTTACTACAGTGATTTCTTTAAAAGTTTATTTTCTTTACTTTTCTGGTTTTCCTTTAAAACTATCGGCACATTCGGTACTTTTTGCAACCTTTTGTGGATGTGAGGCTTATAATATGTTTTTAATTTTGAGTCTTTTCAGACATTATTATTTTCAATATGTTCTGTCTCAGCCTCTTTCCTTAGTATCAAAGTTATGCATCTGTTGTATCTTTTGAAACTGTCCCAAAGTTCTTGACTATTTAGTTGCATTCTATGTGTAAACATGTTCATGTGTGTGGATTTATATTTATATCTCTTTTTTGAGTTTAAATTTAGGAATTTCTATTGATATATCTTTAAGCTTTCTTGTTCTGTCCTATAAGAAATTAATTTCAGGCATGACTGGAAGAAATTGTATACAATTGCCTAGATGTATTTATCATTATTTATAATTATCACAAATATATGGATCTAGAAAAATAATATATAAATTTTAAAATTTAGTTCACAGATTTTTTATTCCAAAAATTTTAATATATTTTATGTTGATTACTGACTTGAATCAGATTTTGGTTGAACAATAAGGAGAAGTATCATTGACTTACTCATAATTTTATACCTTACGTTAATTATTAAATTAAATTAGAAAAACATATGAATTCTTACGGGTTTGAAATGAAATAATAACACCTACCATTGTTTTAATTATTTGAGGTCCTGTTTCTCAAGCGGTCATAGAAATGTAGGGGAAAAGTAAACATCGTGTGTTTCTGGATATACTTGAGGAAAAGTAAATTGGTGTGAGTGAGTTGTTACTTAAGAATGATAACAATTATAAATGTTCAACTAGCATTTGTAAAACAGGTCTCAAATGAAAGAATTCCTATCATACAGTTTAACTAAAAAGAAAAGAAATGCTTTAATACTTGGGCTCCTTTTATCAAACTGAACTTCAGAGATAATAGTGATGATAATAAGTGATTATAGTTAGCTTTTACTAAACCTTCCTATCAGGCAAGTGCCAAGCTCCATATCTACATTATCCCAGGTGATGCTTACAGAAATTCCAAGATAAAGATATCATTCAATTTTTCATTTTATGAGTAAAAATCTAAGACAAAATTGCTCATTCTCTGTCTATCTGTAAGTCAGCAATAGACAGAGCCAGGATTCTATAGTCCCAAGTGAGTTCAGAGTCAGTAGGTAAACATTTAATGAAGTAAAGCATATTTTCTGACATAAATTTCCTCCTTTTGATTTCTTTGAAAATTACTTTAGATAATTGTCATTTTCTGTCAACTGAATTTTAAAACCATAAGACAAAATTATAACCTGGTATGGACGTTCACTGTTAAATGAACTACGCATTTTTAATATTTTCTTATGTCATTTAAAAATAAATTTAAGTTACAAAAATGAATTAGGCTGTTCTTCTGTTATTTAGTTCTAATCTTTTTTTTTTTTTTTTTTTTTTTTTTTTTGCGGCACCGGGGATTGAACTCATGACCTTGCGCTTGCCGGGCAGGCGCTTAGACCGCTGAGCTAGATCCCCAGCCCTTCTGAGCTTTTCTTCACTGAAGAAATAAAAAAATTTGTACGTTATTTATTCATTGCACAGTTAAAACTAATGCTTTCATGTATTAAGGTAACTAATAGACTAATACAGATGAATTGGATCATACACCAAACTATTTATTAAAGACAGCAGTTAATAATTTATAATTCAGTTGGAGACAAAAGAAGGCTTCAGAAGGAAATATTTTTCAGAAAACTTCAGAAGGAAACATTTCAGAAGAAAATATTTTTTGAAAATTATTAAGAGAAAGAAAAAAATTATTAGGTTCAGTTTTGTACAATTAATAAAAAAGAAAGACTACATGCTTTCTTGGGCTTTTTAAAAATTTCACTAATTCAAGATGTCTAATAAAAATTCTAATCACCATTTCTTCTAAGATCATCAGCAAACTGATACGTGTTTCACTTATTGTCAAAAAAAGTGTCTGGTCGGTAATGAAAACAACAAATATACTTTAAGAAAACATTTTATCTTTTTTATTACTGTGGAATACTCAGAACTCAGTACCTAGCAAAGAAAGAAGAGAAGGGACTGTTCTGCAACATCGTCATTTTTCTCAGGAAGGAAGGCACAACACTGAAAAATGACTAGAGAATAGCTATTCCTCAGGGTAGGAAGTTCATCTTTCAGACAATTCCAGCTAATGGTATATTTTGGAGAACATCCCATGTGCAGCTGAAAAGAATGTGTATTCTGATGTTTTGGAGTGGAACACTTTGTAGACATCTACCAAGTCCATTCGTTCACAGGCTTTGCTTAATTCTATTATTTCTTT
>RJWT010025205.1:0-16210 GCA_004365215.1 Cuniculus paca | reverse complement strand
GTTCTAAATCAATTAACACATATGTATGGGTCTACTGCACTACTTACATCTTTTCAGTGGCTCACTATGTATACTTTTATGCTCATTTCATACTATCTTGACAATAGTAATTTTTTATTGTTGGTACTTTGATTTGAGTCCAAATCCTTTTCACTGAGCTACATTTCTACAACTTTTGAAGTATTTATTTATTTATTTAGAGACGGGATCTTGCTAGGTGTCCAAGTCATCCAGCCTGGGCTTAAATTTACAGTCTTGTAGCTTCATCCTCCCATAAGACTTGAATTACAGGAGTATGCTGTAATAACATTATATCAGTTTTAAAATAAGGTAATGTGACTGCTTCAGTATTTTTTCTTTTTTTCAACAGTGTTTGGATAAGTTTTTGAGTCTTGATGTAAATATTGATTTTAGTTACTTTTAGAATTCTGGCATTTTGTTTAAATGTTTAATATATATAGTTTCTGGAAGTAAAGAAACACTCAAAAATAAAAGTTTTTCTTTTTAATAACCACTGATAAATTTAGATCTATATTTTCTAATACATTATGTAACTATAGAAACACACACACACACACACACACACACACACACAATCTTTATCTATATAAAGCCTTGTGTCAAAATTCCATCCAAAAACACACTATAAATCAGTGTCAAGCAAATTTATATTTATTAACTTTTAAATACAAGGGACTGAGGATACCTTTGGAAGTTAAGTGACTTAAGGTAATGGAACTGAACTGAGTTAGTTTTAGTTTTGGTCTCTTGAAGTCATTTCGGAAAGGCCTTTAGGAAGTAGGGGTTTATATAATAGTGCAACCCAGAAAGTGGACAAAGGACTAAAACTATTTGTTTTATTTACAATGTGAAAGAAATGAAGCATGGCTAGAATTTTAAATGGTGAAGTGGTACTTACCAATTTTAGCCAGTACAGAAAAGATGTGGTGAGTATATTTTCTGGTAATATTATTTCCTTTTATCTTATTTATTTATTTATTTATTTATTTATTTATTTTTGGTCCTTTTGAAACAGAGTCTTACTATGCAGTTCATGCTGGCTTTGGGCTCACTTTGTAACCCAGCCAGGTCTCAAACTTGCAATGATCCTCCTGCCTCAGCCTCCCAAGTGCTGGACTTACAGGAGTGCAACACCACACCCAGCTCTTCCTTTACTTTATGTTATACTCAGGTAAAATTATAGAGTATGGTGATTTTGATGTGATTCTAACATGGACAACAACAGATCTTGTGTAATACTGCTAATATTCTACTAAATATTTTTCACGTTCGGTGGAACAATATACGCTGCCAATTTCCAGCTTCCACGGCCAATTTTTCATTTCTTCATCTCTTTCTCAGTGTTTATGAAAGCAATAGGAGTCACTATCTCTATGTGATTCACTCGCTTCCAAAATTTGCATTTAGATAAAAGTCAAAGCTCATACTAGAATATGTGAAAGTAACACACATCCTTACTCCAGGCTTCCTTAAACATTTGTAACATGAAAGTTTTCAGTGACATATGACATAGCTCCCACTGTCCAAATTTTAATCCTGTTAACTACTAAACATCATTTTCATTTTCACTTCATTTGTCAATTTCCATGCCAATTTGAAAACTTTTTTCTTGAAAGAGAAATTGATTACTTGTTTTTTTCCAAATCAATTCTGCTAGAATGTTAAAGATCAATGTAATTTTCTCTTATTAAAAAAATCCAACTTCTATACATATTAAATTTTAAGGCTCCTGAAGTAAAAAAAAAAAAGTATTTTAATTTTTACCTTTAAAAAATAATTCTGAGACTTTTCAGGAAGGAAACGTTTAAGCTTTTGTATATTATAAATAACTTGGTTTGATCACTACGCAATTCACACATGAATGGAAACATATTGTAACTCACATATTTGTACCATCATTATGTGTCACTTAAGAATAAAACTAAAAGGCTGGGGATGTAGCTCAGCAGCACAAGTGCCTGTCCGGCAAGCGCAAGGTTGTGAGTTCGATCCCCGGTACAAAACCAAAACAAAAAAAAACCCTAAAATTAAATGATCTTTAAAAAAGAAAAAAAAATCTACTTCTCCTAAAATGAACATTGATTAAATAAATTATGACACAGACATACAAAATTTTTTAGAAAAGTGGTATTTACTTATTTAAGAATAGTGAAAATAATAGTTACTTATTTGAGGTAAACTCTTCTGTTTTAGTCATTGACTTATATTTTTAAAATCTTAATTTAAAGAAGGTCAATAAAAAGTAAGTTATTACAAAGTCACCTGGGAATGTTATTGAGGCAATTCAAAACATTGATTTTTGAGCTACAACAAGAAGCTCTCAAAGGAATCCCAGAATTATCTCATCAACTCATGTTTTATTTCTTCTTTATTCTGCTTGTCTTAACTTTATTGACAGACTTTATCCATATCACAATGAAGAAGACAGGCAAAAGCCCACAGTTCATATACTCATGACATACACAATCCAGGAAACAGAAAGCTGAAATCAAGTAACTAAATTTCTCTTCTTTGGTGTTCCTCTATGCAGAGATATTTTTCTACCCAGGGTCAGAAACTTAAAAAACAGAAATGGGTCCACTGAACACTGATATGAGTATTTCTATTTTAAAATTTTTTGTAGTACTGGAAATCAAACCCAGGGCCTTCAAAATGCTACACAAGTGCTCTTTTATTGTGCTACCTTTCCATCCTTGCATATTTGCATTTAAAGCTGCATAATGTTATGAAGGGAAAAAGTGCAGATGAGTATCTCTGGAATTCTCCGACATAGCCAGGCATAAACTCTGAAATGTATTCTTAGCACGTGGATGAGATTTGTCTTTATGTCCAGCCAACAAACTGTGGGATGAATCTTGATTTCAGCATAAGGTCTCACTTCCGGGTCAGCTACTAGTTAAGCTTCCTCGGCCATGTATTTGAGACACACTACATAACCAGTTATGTTGGAGGGAAACCATCTGTAAAGAAATCAGCCCTGATAGTCACCAGGAGGTCCTCGTAAATCTCATTGCCCTTGTTATGAAAGAACTGTAGTAAACTTAATCAGTGGTTGTCTCCCCAATTAACGCTGTGATGGATATGGTAATTTTACTGTCTGGATTAGTTGTAGTCTCTGTTTTGTGTCCCTCATAAGCCTGAATAATTATGGTGATCCACACAAAATATACCAAAAAGGATCAATTTTAGGCTCACTCCCAGAGCCCAGGTAGTACTCAATTCTTACAGGTTCAGGATTTTTTTAGCTGTTGAACAAAGAACTCCCTTAGGGTTCTGTTTTAATTTTTTGTTTTATTGTCTCTTCAGTCTCTCTGTGGGCAGCACTCATCATGCCATCAGAGCAAGCAACTAACCCCTCAAAAGAAGTGAGCATGATAGAAAAACAAGTGTTTCTATAAATGTAACTTTAGAAGGGTTACTTTGTCACTTTTTGGGTATATTACTTATTAGAAATAGTTCACAACCTTGCTTTACTTGAATTTTCTATAAAGCAGCTATCAAATATTGATGGACTTGCAAGCATAGTATGAGAATAGAGTTAAAATAGCATTTGGCCAAGATCATATCCACGATTTTAAAAATCTACATTTTTAAGTTTACATGTAATGTACTGATCACTCTCCAACCTCTCACAAAGTGCTTGGTGGGCTAATCTAGGACTTAGAAAAAAGAGGAAGGTCTGTTAAATTCTTGATGATACAGATAACTTTAACATATTTATAGCAAAATGTACTTAATTTTAAAATTAATATTAAACAGATATTTTACTTTACAGAGCTAATTTATAAATTATCAGTGAAATCCCATATTGCATAATAGTAATTCTATAATTTAAGAAGTACAGTTGCTACATTTGATTTATTTTTAAACTAATTTTCTAATTATGTTTATGTGGACAAATTTCATCACTGTTTATTTTTAGCTTTACCAAAAGCCATTAAAATGTAATATTGAGATTATGTAGCCTGATAAATGGACAAACTTACTGAGTATAAAATACATACATAAGTTTTAATTGGTTTTCTATTTCAGCTAGCATGCAAAGTATACATGCAGCAATTTAATTTTTAAGGTAAAAATTGGCACATATAATCCCATATGTTGTCACAGAAATGAGAATATTATAATCAGCTCTGTACTGGAAAATCTGTCACATGAGTCTGTCCTCTGTGTATGCACAATTCTCTGAGAAATACTTTTTGAGTAGTTTTCTTGAGTTATTTTCCTATATTTATTGTGTCATTTTCTTCCAACTGAAATTGCAGTAAATTTTACTAAACTCAGTGCCTTCCTAGGAATAAAAAAAAGAGACAAAGAATCTAAATTTAAAAATCAATAGCTATAGTGTTTCCAAGTTATAACCATGCAGAAATTCTCCTGTTTGACAAGTGTGTGAATTTCAAACTGATGAATTGGGTTGCAAGAACATGAGCTCATAAAAATCATACTTCCTACTCCCATCTTGTACTACCATATAATCAACATTTCATCTTCTTTTTTTTCTCTATCATTTCAGTACTTTAGAGAAAAGAAGCAAAAGTGTTTGTGTTCTTTTTCTTTTTCTTTCTTTTTTTTTTTTTCATTGTTCCAGCAGAGAAACTTAGAGCATGACTCATAGAGCCAGCAGCTTCGGAATAAAAAGAATGGGACAAAGAGAAATAACATTTTTTTTAAGGAATTATAATTAACAGAGAACATCTGAGGACCTGTTTTTGTCTCTTACTATTAGTTGTCTTGCCGTTGCTATTTCTTTGTTCTAAAATCTGTTTGATATTGCTGGTGTCTGAATTCTGTATAAGGTTTCTTTCTTTTTTTTTCTGCACATATTTTGTTGTTATTACCATTACTAATTTTGAAGTTTCAAACAATAAGTGACTTCCTTTTTTGCTACTTGGAGAAATACCATCACCTGTGGCCCTTGGTTTCTTGTATTTGAGTCCTTTCATTTCTTTTACTACCTACCTGTAACTAGGGACTGCCTCCTTTTCTGAGTGTTTGGAGAGGCTGGAAATGAAATAATCTCAAAAGTTATAAACTCAGCTTATTGACTGCTGAGTGGTTGGAGGTTTGCTAAATTCCAAGAGTGTGTGCTAGATTAGAAGGTTTGTGATTGAACAAGAAAGAAACAGGACCACAGGAGACAATAATGCACAAGCTATATTTGGTCTAGTTTGGACAGTGTTAAATGTAAAGAAAAGTTTCTGCCCACAAGAAAACTTCCAGAAATGGCAGCAATACTCCAATGCCTGGATGAAGAAAAGGGAAATAGATCACCTGGAAGAATAGAGGAAGATGGCAGAAAGGTCTTCTGTGTTGAGGTGAAGGGTCCTTCATAGTTACAGTTTCCTTTACCTATGGTTAACATCTGTGGATGAAGTTTTGTGTAGTGTGCAACATAAGTAGGCTATAAGTGTCTAAAAAAATGTAATGTGCTGTTTCATTAGTCAGCTTTCTGTAGCTGTGACTAAATATATGTGAAAATCAACCTAAAAGAGGAAAGATTTATTTGGCCCACACTTTCAGAAGTTTCAGTGCAAGGTCACTTGGCCCCGTCCCTTTACCTTTGCAAGACCGAACATGCCGGTGCAAGGCATGGTAGAGCAAAGCTACTCACTCTATGGGGGGGGCAAAGACACACACACAGAGACAGAGACAGACAGAATGACAGAGACAGAATGTGAGGTCTCCAAGGATCCAGGGGATACTCGCACTGACCAACTTTCTCAAACTAAGTCCCAACTGCTTACAGTTTCCACCACCTACTAATAATCCAATCAAATATGAACCCACCAACAGTTTAATTCACTGGAGATCAGAGGCTCCTTGAACAAATAGCTTCTCAAAAACTCTACCTCCTATCATGGGTATGACATGACCACTCGTGGCATGTTTCCCATTCAAATCACAGATCTGCATAAGTAATGTCTATAAAAATTTGTCTTTTATTTAAAGAAATTAGATGTGACAGAATTTGAACTGGATACTGGCAGGATTTGGGTGAATGGTGTAGGTTTCTGAGTAAAGGTAGATAGCATGGATCCTAATAGGCACTAGACCCAGTCCATTTATATAACACTGTTTCTGTCCAAATCAAATGTATGCCTTAATTTTATTTAGAGATGATGTGTAACATTTATTGATGCAAGGTTTAGAAAAGGAATTGAAGTGTAAAATTCTGGATGCCAACTATACTGAGTGACTTACTTCATCAAAATCTATTTTAGGAATTTTGTCAATGAAGGACATGGTTATTGCAATGGAAGTGGAGAAAAGGAATTGAAGTGTAAAATTCTGGATGCCAACTATACTGAGTGACTTACTTCATCAAAATCTATTTTAGGAATTTTGTCAATGAAGGACATGGTTATTGCAATGGAAGTGGAAAAAAAATATTTAGAAAAAATATTTAGAAAAAATACTTGATCACTATACCAAGGTGTATTTTACCTATGTCCCCATTATATTCTAGAATAAGACAATAATTGTGCAACCAAGGCATTATCTCACTTACTCATCCATTTCTGAATCCATATAATGGGATTCTTTGGAATATTTATCGACCATCTATTATTAAAAACATTATGAAATAAGATAGATCAGCTTCAGCAAAAATACAAGAAAACACTACTGAATTACTTGGATTGAGGGTGAGCATGACAGAAAATATATACTGTTATTATTTAGCATAGGCTAGATCTTGAGAAGATTGGATGAAACTGAGGGAGAATCATCAGTATTAGGGGAAAGACTATGCAGTTTTTAATTAGTGTTCTTCCTAACAATTTCTGTTGCCATGAGAAAGGCTCTTATGTAACCAAAGAACTTTCTGTACAATTGAGGGATATGTGGCAATACATATGTAGCAGCTGATAACACTGTATATGACAACATAGGATAGGGTGATATGAAATTTATTCAATTGTTTTGAATACATCTATAAACACAGCTACAAGTACATAAGATTTCTTCAGTTTTTATTTTACAAGTATATGTTTCAAGTATTTAAGATTTCAAGCAATAGGTTTTCTGTATAAAAATAGTCCATTGTGCTCAATGCTACAGGTAAAAACATACATAAAACAATTATACTGTAGGTTATTAAAGTTTTTGAACAAAACACGTTTCGGTAAATGTTCATTCTGCTTCTTACCTGGGAGCTTGTGCTCTGAATGGGACCTTATTAAAACTAAATACTGAAATATGCATCACACAACTAATAAGCAATGATTAACATTTTGGTTAGACTAAAAGGGAAATGAAAACAAAATGAAGAAAAGAAGATTGATGAGGAAGTGATCTAATGTATTGGGAAATATGTGACTAGATCTTTCTTAATGGACCCAGATTTGAAGACAATTATCTATCATGAGAATGATTATTCTGTAACATATTTGGATGAACTGACAAGATGATTTGCCTCTTTCTCACACACTGAAATGTTTGTTCAATGAGCTTATGAATTATAGGCATAGCACTACAAATATATGTTCTGCATCTGTAAACAGTGTACACTTCTCATTTTTGAGGCTGATATAGTTCTGCCACCAGGGAAAACCAGCAAAGTAACATCAGAGATCTATGTCAGGTTCTTGCTATAGCAAAAGCTTTAAAATTTATCAGTCACTTTTATCATCAAAAAGAGGCCATAGTTCAGACAGCAGTATAAACTGTATATTACTGAATGCAACAACCATCATGCATATTCAACTTAATATTTTTTCTGGAAAATAAATTTGTTTTTATCTGGATGTGATTGGAAATACCTCTAATCTCAGCACTCTGGAAGGCTGAGGCAGGAGGATCACAATTCTGACCTCAGTCTGGGAAACTTAGCAATTTAAGCCAGGTCCTGTCTCAAAATAAAAAATAAAAAATAAAAAGAGGCTAGGAAGGTAGCTCAGTGCAAAGGCCCTGGGTTCAGTCTCCGATACTGAAGTTAAAAAGGAATTTACTTTACAAACAAAAAAAGTAAAACAATGGGCTATTTATGTGCTTCCTGGTTGTTTCCATGTACTACATTTTCAGAAGGAGTTGACTTTATAGAATGGCGGAATGACCTTTTCTAATACTATCGTATTACAGAATGGTGTAAGAAGTATCTCTGTTATGGTACTGTCTGCAAATGAAAGTCATTCAGGGTTGAAGCTTTACCCACGATATTCTGAAAATACTTCAAATCAATGAACAATAAGTTATATTTCTTTTAAAATTGGGGAAATATTTTACTTGCGATGCCACTGAAAAAATATTTGCCTTCTTCCAAGACTATATGGTTTGATGATTTGAGGTCTCAGATTCAAATTGAGCCCCGTTTGTTCAAGAAATACAGTTATGATTTTATTATATTGGACACTGAGACTACAAAATGGCCTTTTGGATGTTCATATTACTGGATTCATAGAGTAAATGAGAATAGTTTTAGTTGAAAGGGGAAATAAAAATAATACAACAAAATAGATACAAAGAAAAATATAACCTGAACCCTAGATCCTTTCAGTTACAGCTATTGGTAAACATTAATGGAAGACACCATAGGAACACTTGTTGGAGATAAGACCTAGCAGTGCATGTTAAATATCAGTGAGTAAACATTCAAGAAAAAGTTTTTAAAATGCCATACTTTGAAATACTTTTCTATGGAGAAAATTAGTCACTTTACAATGGAGAAAACTGACAGACACTAACTTACCTATGTGATCAAGGTCAAAATTATCTACAATGAAACATACCAATCACATGTACATGTTGACATTGTGCATTGAAAAAAGCAGGTTACATCCATAGTATTTTTATACAAATGCTGAACTTAATTCAACCATGAGAAAATGTCAAGCTAAAGTATAATTGAGGAGCATTGTGAAAACATTTATACTGTATACTAAGCAGTGCTGTGTTACAGTTATTTCAATTTTTGAGTGTAAATGTGAGAAGAAATCCGCATTTCAAAGTTTCAAAACTGAAGAGATGTACTCTAGTCATTACTAAATACTCATTTTATATCCTCTGTTTTAGTTACTTTCTTGTTTCTGCGTCAAAATTCCTGACACACAAAGTTAAAGGTTTATTTTGACTTTCAGGTAGTGGAAGTTTCAGTCGATACCTGACTGGTTTCAACACAGTGTAGCATGGCAGGAGAATGGATGCATATTTATCATCATATTCTATCCCAGAAACATACTTGAAACCCAAAGCACTTGTGTATCAAAGTGAATTTCCCCATAGGAAATAATGGAAACTCAGATGATTCATTTCACAACTCAAAAATATTCATATAAAAATGATTGTAAATACTCTCATGTAGTAAAAAATAATAAAGAGAATATAAAATACAAAGAAACATAAATTAATCTGCACTTCCCTTTGAGAACCTTCATGGCTGGTGTAAGGAAGACAAGAGAGAAGACGATTATTGTGTAGGCTGACTTTCATAATCACTAACAGTATTACTGCTATGTATTGGCTCAATGGAATCTTCTTCTCTTCATGAAAATTTAGCAAGGAACCAGTGCAATCAGAGTTACTTTTGCTTTCTTCTGAGGATTGCATTATTGTTAAACAGAATTACTGCTACAGCATTATTTGGATGGTACTCTGCTACAGAATTTTGCAGTTTCCCACATTTTACACATGCCCCTTATCTCATTTAAGGTAATAGATTCTACTGGCTTTTTCTCCTCCTCCTCTGCAGAGGAAATCTCTATAAGCTCTTGCTGTCTGGTATACCATCAACCACAATCCAGCAGCAATACAGAGAACAACCTCTGGCTCAATTGTGATCATGTGACATTTGGCACAGTTGCCACTCTTATTGCATGATATTATTTGATTATCAAGTTGAAATTTACTAGAAATACTTCCACACTTGGCAGAACAAATTATAATCCTTCCAAGTAATGCCCATAATGACCCATCTCTTCTCACTGGCCTTCACCTACTGACACCATATCCACCGATGACCATCACACACTGCCATGGTTAAATCACCACCCTAAAGCTCCACCTATGCATGCATGAGGAACATTTTGGGGGACATTTTAGCTGTAAATCATAACATTCCATCCCTGTCTTCTAAAAGACTTACGTGTATCTCCTTTTGCTGCTGTAAAAGTTGGAAAGAGTTTAAATACTTCTAAGATACAATGACACAGGATAAACATTATCATTGTAAAACATAGAAACAGGAAGAGAGAAAGGAATGGGACTAAAGCAAGACTGAATTCAGTAGAGCAAACATAAATCCCATAGTTCTATGTTCTGCATCCAAGGCAATCGGTAGCAAGATGAGAACTCCAAAGGGCTTGAGTTGCTCCAACTCTAAGTCACAGCTGGTGGTCATAACCTTCTTAGCCTCTCTCTTGGTCCAGCTTTTCTTGCTCCTTCTAGTTTTTCTCATATCTTCCATGTTCCTGGATTTTCCAACATCCTGAGTTCTCTGCTGTACTGGTTTCATCTTCACAGCTTCATGAAATGCCCTCTCAGGGGCATACTGCCTGGCCTCCCAGGCCTTGTTCTGAAATCTGGATGAAAGCCTTCCTGATCCCAAAACTCTTGCATTCTGAATGCATGTAAAATCCACACCATGTAGATAATACCAAGTTATGCCATCAACTGGAGCACTACCCAGGCTTCCTTCTATCTTTGCTGGAAAGGTCCTTCAATGCCTGAATGACTGAGGTCTATAAACCCAATTCTGAGAAACAAATCTCTAGTCCTCCACCATTCTGGAACATTCTGGAACATGGTGCCCTGCAGCTCTCTTCTCAAATCAAAGTCTTTCACCTTTGGAATTTTGAATCTGCAAAAGGTGATGTGCTGCTTGTTCTTATGATGCCCTCATGCCATCTATTCTACAGTCCTATTCCAAAGTACTTGGCTTTTTAATGCTAACCTTTTCTGCAACCAAGCTCTCATCTGTCACATCTTTGCAGGCTGTAACTCTACCAGAGTTTTCTTTATATCCAAACACAAAACTTTTTAAAATAATTCTGCTGGGGTATTTGCAATAGATTCTTAAGTTAGAGCTGGCTAAAAGTGCCCAAGAGTAACAATACTGCCCCCCTCAATATTTGACTGCTTTGAAATTTTTTCAGTAACATAAGTTACTTTGCCACCCTTAATCTGAGTCTTTCATAAAGTCATAGGACATAAGAAAAATGCAGAAAAAATTTCTGCCTAAGCACAGCACACATGACCTAGAGTCCAATAGCCTATGGAGTTCCTTCTTCCCAAATGAATTCTATTGAGTTTGACTTTTCTCAGTTGTCTTGGGTACTTTTCTGTCATTGCTGATACAAAATACTTGATGCACAAAATGAAGGAAGGAAAAGTTTATTCAGCTGACAGTATTTGAAGGTTTCAGTTCATACTTAGCTGGCTCCAAGGCAGGGTGGCATGTCTAAGGGGCAGTCATTCATGGTGACCTCAACCAACAAGAGTGAAAAAGGCAAAAAGGGAAAAGTATGCTTCCTTCCCTCTCTTATATTGTATGCCTGCTACCCACCCCTAGACAAGCACAGCACTCACACCACCAATTCCAGTGCAGGACAGTGAATCAATCACAAATGCTAGACTCAGCCACCTTTGAAAGGCTTGCCTCCATGACTTCATGAGGCTTTGGGGGAACATTTAAGCACAAACCATAACATTCTACCCTGGTCCCCAAAAGACACATGCACATCCTTTATGCAAAAGACATTTAGTTCATCTCCAAGGGTTACCAAAGTCCTAATAGTTTCCGCATTGCTGAAAAGTTCAAGTCTCAAGTCTCCTCCAAGATCTAAGGCAAAATGTTAGCTGTAACGCCCTGTACAAATGAAAACACAGTTAAACACTTCCAACATTCAATGGGACAAGATAAACGTTACCATCCCAAAGGATACAAACAGGGGAATACAAAGGAATGGGACCAGAGGAAGTCCAAAATCCAGCAGAGCAAACATTAAGTCCTGGAGTTCCATGTTCAGCATCTGAAGCAATCTGGTTGGAAATTCCAAAGAGCTTGAGTGACTCCACCCCCACAGCACTTCTGGTGGTTGACCTCCCATGGCTTCTCTCTTGGACTGACTTTGCTCCCTTCTTGCAGGTTTCCTTAGGCAATCCACACTCTCGTTTTTCCAAACTTCAGGGTTCCCTGTTGCACTTTCGGCTTCATACTCACAGATTCACACAGTGCCCTCAGGGGCCTATTGCCTGGCATCCAAGGCCTTGTGAAATCAGACTGGAAACCTTTTTAACCTCAGAACTTTTGCATTCTGTATGCACCTGAGAGCAGCACCACCTGGATAATGCCAAGGTCTGCTGTCAGCTGGAGCATTAGCCAGGTTTTCCTCTCTCTCTTGGCTGGAGGGGTTGAGTGCCTGGATCACTGGGCACTCTGAAAACAATTCTGAGGAACAAATTTTCTGTGTTGCCAACCATTCTGGAACATGGTGCTGCTGCCACCATTCTGAAATATGGTACTCTGCAGCTTTTGCCTCAAATCATTGTTTTTCACTTTTACAGTTTTGAGGTTGCAAAGATTCAAGACTTGCTGCTTTTGGTGATGCCTTCAGGCCATCTTTTCTATTCTGCTGTTCCTTCTCAGCAATAGAGATTTCCTCAGCTCTATCTTTGTAGTTCACAGCTTTACTGGAGCTTCCTTTCTGGCCAAACTCCCAATGTTTTAAATCATCCAGCTGGATTCTGCTTTTGGTTCACAACATAAATCTGGCTGAAAGCCCCCAGCAATAGCCATGCCACTGCCTCAACATTTGACTGCTTTGAAATATCTTCTGCCAGATCAATTATTCTGTCACCCTTAATCTCAGTCTCAGGAAAAGTCCCTGGACATGAGAAAAATACAGACAAACTTTCTGCCAAGTCATAACATGCATCATCTGGAGTTCAGCACCCAATGCAGTCCTTCTTTCCAGTGGAAAACTTCCCAAGTCTGGCCTTTACTGGCAGGATTTCTATCAGCCTTCTGGTCTTCTGTGCTCTGACCAGAATATCCAATGCAGAATAGCCTAAGGCATTCCAGCACTACTTCTTCAGGTGACATCTCCAGACCTTTCCAAACTCTTCCCAGAAGTAATTCCCAAGGTCTCTTGAACTGCATGGTCAGGTATAGTCACAGCAATGACTCCACTCTCAGTACCAAATTCTGTTTTGGTTACTTTTCTTTCATTACTGAGACAAAATACTTGTTATGTCCAAAATGAAGGAAAGACAGGGTTATTTAGCTTACAGCTCTTGGAGGTTTCAGTCCATACTCAGTTGTTTTAAAGGCAGGGTTAGGTAGCTAAGGGGCAGCCATTTATTGTGGCCACAAGCAACAAGAGCAAAAAGACCAAAAGAGGAAAAGCATGCCTTCTTCCCTCCCTTATATTGTATGCTGGCTGTCTAGACAATACACCACTCAAAAATGCTAGACTCAGCTGCCTTTGAAAGGCCTGCCCCCCATGACTACATGAGGTGTTCAGGGAACATTTAAACATAAACACCATTGTACCAGCTGTATTGTTGTCACCATTCTGGGCTTCTGAGCTCTGACTAGAATATTCCATCATGCTTGGTTCACAGAACTTTAGGACTGCTTCTCCAACAAGCATCTCAAAAACTTTCCAACCTCTTCCTGTGTGTCAGTTCCAAAGGCTTCTGAACCATATGGTCAGGTAGTGTCACAGCACATTTGTACCACTCCTGTGGCACTAAAATCTGTCTTAGTTACTTTCTTGTTCCTGAGACAAAATACTCAAAACCCACCAGTTAAAGGAAGACAAGTTTCAGTCCATAGACTGCATGATGGAGTACCATAGCACAGCAGGAAGGAAGCAGCAAGACCACAAGAGTGGAAAAAAAGAGAGGAAAAACGTGATACATATATATTGCTTTACAGGCCAGACCCACATTAACCTACCTCTTGCCACCAGGTTTCACTTTCAAACATCATACCTAGCAACAAACCATCTGTGTACTAATCCAGTGAAGAGTAACACACACCCCACAACCCCACAATTTCCCAAAATCTCCCTTTATGAGTCTATTTATGCTTTGGGGAGCATTTTATATATAAGCCATAAAACATCTTAATTTACCTTTTTCTATAGCAGAAGTTCTATTAGAAAAATAATACATTTTCTCAATTATCTTGAAGCTGAATTCACATACACTCTTGACCTTTGGATGTAGAAGGGAGTGACAACAGACAGCTGCTGAAGACTTAAACCATTTGTAAATGTGATGATAGAACTGTTTCTTTACAGTTTCTCCATAAACAGTTGCTTTCTAGACCTACAGGTGCAAAATAGTATGTGATGATAGTCTTGATGGTTTCTCTTGTCATAGTCCTTTGGTTCTATTGGCTGTTTTCTCATGGTTTCTGGTTGTGTAAGTGGATCATTAGTAGGTTTTAGTGGGAGTAACTGAAATCACTTGATGGTCTCACAAATTTAAAAGCAGAGGATAATGATGCTAAATGGTGATGAGAGCTAACAAAATCAGTATACAGTGATCAGAATATGGATTCAAATGATAGGAAAAACCATCTGTAAAAGACTGAATGTTTTAACCTTCCAAAATTTTGAAGTTAATTGTATATATCAATAATTTTAGACCACAAATTGGTTATTCCATTATGACTATGAAGTCCATTCTAGTTATTAAACCTATTTATTGGAGAGATATATATATATATATATATATATATATATATATATATATATATGACAGAGACTGAAAAAAGAAATTTATTTAATGGACTTTCTATTTTCCATTTTGCCCTCTAAATTATCACCAGTGGTACTTGGGCTGTAGGCTTTACCCTGAAGTGACTAATTGATTAGAGTCCTAATCTTATACTCAATGTTTGCCATGAAACACATCACTTTTATTATTATTTTTCATTGCTGTAGTGTATCAGTAGTCTTTGGAAACAAAAGACATCATTCTATTTGTACTCGACTATTTTAGTGGTGGTATTTCCACTTAGAAAATACAATAATTCTCAATTGGTGAAATGTAAAGGAATGCTGCAAGAGGCTCCACTTTTTTTTCTAAACAGACAGTGGAATGATGTTAACTCACAATTCTGTGGAGGACAGAGGATGTTATGCCTGAAAACTTCAAGATAAGTCTCCAAGCTGGAAGCCCAAGTCAGAGCTCAGTCCAGATTTTGAAAAGCAGGCCAGGCAGCCAAGACATTCAGGAAGATTTCCTATGTTGCACTCTTGAATCTAATTGTCTTTCTGCTCAGGAGACTTGAGTAGTTAGTTACCCTTGGGGCTTTCAATGATTGAAAGAGAGTCATTCACATTATGGAGGGTAATGTGCTTTACCCAAGTCTACTGATTTAAAACTCAGCAAAATTCAGGCTAGTGATTGAGTAAACACATAGGTACATACTTAATAACATTAGTATGTAAATTGAACTACTATACATATTACCTGACACCTAGTGTCACAGTGTTATGTATACGATTTTATGCTAAATTATATTTATATTCTGACACAGTTCATTATACGTACTAAGCTGTCTTAGTTACTTTCTATTTGATAAGATGCAATACCAGACACCAGACACAGTTCCAAGAATGAAAGGTTTATTTTGATTCACTGTTTGTAGCGTTTTTATTCCATAGAGCCTTAGTTCCAAGACAGGGCAACAAGACAGAGTGGCATGGCACAAGAGAACTGCTCATAGCATGGCAGGTAGAAAGCAGTAAGAGATCAGGGGAAGAAGGAGCGAGACAGACCCTTCCAGGCCATGCCTTCTGTGACCCGACTCTTCCTATTGGCTTTGCCTCAAACACTGTATCTATAACTCATCACTGGACCAATTCACTGGTTACTATCATGACCATATGAACCAACTAGTTCCCAAAAGCCCCAACTATGATCACACAAAGCTTTGAGGTACATCTAGATGTAAATCATACTATAAACTAAAATTGTTTTAAGATTATGTTATACATACCTAGTTTTTCTCATTGCAGTAAAATGTGCATACTACAACTTGGCTGGGTAAAATAGAACTATTTCATTTACTGGTGAATATGTAATACTGCTATAATGTGAACTACTAATAATAGTATTCAAAACTTACCAAGATAAATAAAGTGAAAACTTTCTCAGTTTCATGTTTTGAAGGCCTTCTATTACCATGTACCTGTAGGGAGTGATCCATCTATTTCTACTTTGAAAGTATCTTGAA
>RJWT010025204.1:0-16212 GCA_004365215.1 Cuniculus paca | reverse complement strand
TCTCTTTCTTAGTTGGGTCCTTCTCCAATTCTAGTATCAAAGTTATGTTTACTTCCAGGAATAAATTTGGGAGTATTGCTTTCTTTTCAATTGTATTAAAGAGTTTGAGAAGTATTGGTGCTAGGTCTTGTATAAATTTCTCATAGAATTCAGCAATGAATCAGTCAGAGCCTGGGCTTTTCTTTGTTAGTAGGTTTTTAATCACATCTTCTATTTCATTGATTGATATTGGTTTATCTAGGATTTTTACATACTCTTGATTCAGCTTTGATCATTTATATGTATCTAGGAATATGTCCATTTCTTCTGTATTTTCCATCTTATTAGAATACAAGTTTTCAAAGTAGGCATAGGTGACCTGGATTTCTCAGGTTCATTGTGATTTCACCCTTTTCATTCCCAATTGCATGTCTTTTCTTTCCTTTTTGTGATAAGCGTGGATAAGGATTTGTTGATTTGATTTAACCTTTCAAAGAATCAACTCCTTGACTCATTGATTCTTTGTATTGTTTTTAAGTCTCTAATGCATTAGTTTCTGCTCTGATCTTTATAATTTCCTCCCTCATATGAGCTTTTAGCTTAACCTACTCTTCTTTCCTAGACATTGAAGATTCACTAGTAAGTTGTTTATTTGTACTTGCTCTGTTTTCCTGATATGAGTGTTTACCACTCTAAGTGTCCCTCTTAGGACTGCTTTCATTGTGACCCATAAGATCCAGTATGTTGTATTGTCATTATCATTCAATTGTAAAAACTGTCTAATTTCTTCTTTAATTTCATCTGTTACCCATTGGTTGTTCAGTAGGGTGCTATTTAATTTCCATCTGTTTATGAAGCTCTTGTGGTTTATTTTACCATGGATTTCCAATTTCATTACACTATGGTCTGATAATATGCATGGGATAATTTCAGTTCCTTTGTATTTACTTAAGCATGTTCTATTGACCTAGTACATGATCTATTTTAGAGAATATCCCATATGCAGCTGAGAAGAATGTGTTTTCTGATGTCATGTGGTGGAACACTCTGTGAACATCTAGTAAGTCCATTTGTTCAAAAGTTTGGTTCTGTTCTAATATTTCATTGTTGATTTTTTTGTCTAGTTGGTCTGTCTTTTTGTGACAGTGAGGTATTGAGATCCCCCAATACAACTGTATTAGTGCTTACTTGATTTTTCATGTCCATTAATATTTGTTTTATATAGTTGGGTGCGCTGGTGTTTTTTGCATATATATTTATGATTATCTCTTCCTTTTTGATTGTTCTCTTTACAAAGATGTAATGACCTTCTTTGTCTCATTTAATTAGTCTTAACTTGAAGTTCACTTTGCCTGCAAAAAGAATAGTTACCCCTCATTTTTTTCTGGGTTCCTGTTGCATGGAATATTGCTCTCCATCCTTTGACTCTCACTCTATGAATCTCTTTTTGAATTAAATATGTTTCTTTTATGATCCATTCTGCCAGTCTGTGTCTTTTGATTAATGAATTGAAACCATTAACATTGATGGTTATAACTGATACATATTGACTTATCCTTGTCACATTATTTTCCTGTTGTTGGCTCTCCCTCTTTTTCCCCTCTGTTTAGTTGTTTCCCTTGCCTGATGGATTCCTTCTGTTGGGGTTCATGGAGTTGTGGTTCTTGCTATCTCTTTCTAGAATATCCTTCAAAACATTTTGGAGTGCTGGTTTCATGGTCATGAATTTCATCAGGTGTTCTTTGTCAGGGAAGTATCTTACTTCTCTATCAATTTTGAAAGATAGTTTTGTGGAGGAACATCAATCTGTGTTGGAGGTTGTTTTCTTTCAGGGTTTCAAATACTTCACTCCAAACTCTCCCTGGCTTGAGGATTTGTACTGAGAAGTTGACTGATTCTTTTGAGTGGTTTTCCTTTATATGTGATTTATTTCTTTTCCTTAACAACTTTTAAGATTCTATTCTTGTGGTGAATTTCTGAAATCTTTCCTATGATATACCTGGCTGTAGATTTTTTTGATTGTGGCTAATTAGAGTTCTATATACCTCACTTATTTGTATGTCAAATTCTTTTTCTCTACCAGGGAAATTTTCTGCCATGATGTCTGTGAAAAGTTATATACACCTTTTGTGCTATTTCCACAACAACAAAAAGAGAGAGAGAAAGAAAAAAGAAGAGTCCACTTCCAGGTTTGTCTCTCTTGTCACTGGTAGACAATGTGTGAAGACAGAGTCCTGACCCATGCCAATATATCCAAGCAAGCTAGTAAAGCCAGCAGTAGTTTTTTGACTGGGTAGTGAATAATCTCAGTGAGGCTGCACTTTTTGTCAAAGACCAGACTCATTGGGCTTACCACCTTCTGAGCACCTTCCATCGATCTGAACCCAGCTGAGAGATGCTACATGAATCTGGCAGCTGCTCTGAGTTCTGAACTCATCTGGCCCCTCTCCTAGATGGCTCCCAGCCAATTGTTCTCTCATGTAGAATGTTACTGAGGCCTCAGCACCCACCAGCAGCCAGTGCAGTCTTCTACATCTGCTACTCCTCTCCATTTCTGCATCTGTCCATGGACTCCAGGGTTACCAGTCATCACCATGTGTCTGCAGGTTTGAACCACTCCTATTGCACAGTGAGCCCTGTCTCAGGGAAGAGCAGCACAGGTACCTCCTTCTTCTTCATTGAAGTTTCTCTCTTCATTCTCTTTGTGGACTTCAATTTGTACTTTAGATTCTTCCTGGGTCCAGGGGACCCACTTCCCTCCTTCTTGTCTTCTTCGCATTGCTATATTCCAGCTTCTGGACAGTGACTCTCTGAAAGGCTCTTTCTCTGCTGTTTACTACCCCACCATCTTGGTGCTCCCTCTACCCATTTTATTAAGAATATGTTAAATGCGAAAAGCAAGAATACTTTTGTAAGAATGATGATTTGCAATTTCTCAGCATTCTTCATTATGATTGGAACAAGCTTTTTGTTTAAAAGGCAACTCTTCAAAGAGTACTTATTAAAGACTTGAGCACTCACACTCTGAGGCTAGAATGACTAGTCAGTACATATTCACTCAACTCTTCTTCCACTTTGGGGCAGAGTATATTTCCACACTCCACTGACATTGCACTTGTTCATGTTTCTTGCTTTGCACAGAAGTGTCTCAGTGGGAATGATCCAAGCAGATGTCTCAAGAGGCATCAATGCCAACCAGCACCTTAAAGCAAAGCCTTCTCAGCTGACCTGCAGACCTGTAAGCAAAAAGTGAGCAAATAAATGCTTATCTTGCTAAGTGCCTGAGTTTGGGGGTCATGAGTTGTGAGAGATTATTGGGCAGTAACTGACAATCTAATCATAATTGTGAGTAAAGGCCATTCACTTAAGAGAAGCTGAGATGTCAAACTAGAAAAAGTGGAACTCCATCTTAAAAGGACTTAGACAAGTTAACTCATCTAGAGAATGAGATGTGTTGTAAACCTGAAAGTTTCACACACACACACATGCACACACACACACCCTGGCAACAGAATAATGTGAAGAATATAGAAGCAACCAATGTCTAACAGATCTTAAGACAAAGAACCCCAAATAAGCAACAGTAACACACTAAAATGTGCTGGACCAACTTGATAACACCAACAGAAATAGAAGGGGCTGATCCATTCCTACGAAAGGTCAGTATCTATAGTAGAGATGGAAAGGGCTGAGAAGCCTAATCCCCAACAATTCCACGAAAGGATCAGGGTTTCTTTTCAGAATAGGGCTCTACAGTTAGCAGAAATTTCCTTGGTGGAATCGAAATGGCACCCAAGAAAAACAACAGAAAATAAGGAAAGAAAAAGCCCAGGTAAAAAGGTTGAGAGAGGAAAGGGCCGGGATCACTCAGAAAGCTGGCCACTCTTTTCAAACAGTACAAGAAATATATATATATATATATATATATATATATATATACAAAATATGTTGGAAATATATATACATGGAAATACAGACATGTGGAAAGTTGTGAATTTAGAAAAGTTAACTTGAAAACACCTTCTACTTTCTCATTTTAAAAAATGCAATAGGAAATTCTCTCTCAAGGTTAAATGTGATGCAAAGTGACTTTAAGAAAAAAGGAAACATCAAAATAACATTCCTGAAGACATAGAACAGGTCACATATTACTTTCCATTTTAAAATTAGCCAAAAATACAATGAAAATAATAGCATATAAAAGACACATAACCTAGAGACTAAAACTAAACTCAGAAATAAATTGACCTAAAGACAGAATCAGCAAGCAAGCACAGCTTATTTCAGAAGTGAGGACTAATCTAGAAGAAACATAAGAGCAACGAAACACAACAAAAATGTTAAAAGAAATGTAAATTTAAAAGAAAGTTATAAAATTTATAAAATCGGGGCCGGGGATTTAGCTCAGTGGCATAAGCACCTGCCTGGCAAGTGCGAGGTCATGAGTTCGATCCTCGGTACCAAAAAAAAAAAAATTTATGAAATTGTAAAAATCGAAGCTAAATCAAAGGTTTTAATAAATATTCATAACAGCATATCATCAACAACACAAATATAGAAATGACCCAACTGTCATCAACTGTTGAATAAATAAAATGGAGCATATCCATACAGTGGGACATTATTCAACAATAAAAAAGTGAAGTACATGTCATGATAAAAATTTACCTTGGAAACATACTAGGTAAAAGAACCCAGTTATAAATGACCACGTATTATCTTCTTCCACTTATATGAACAGTAAACCAGGCAGGAAAGATTATTGGTTGCCAAAAACTTGGAGAGCTGAGGGTGATGGGATGTGATTCATTATGGGTATGGATTCTTTGAGGCTATTAAAATGTTCCAAAGTAGATTATGACAATATTAGCACAATGTTGTAACTATAATGGGAACTACATATGTTAATTATGAATAATATAGTAACTTAATTATACCTCAATTTAAAAAGTAAATAAATGAAAAATAAAAAAGGATTTGAGAAAAATGGAGACCAACACTGAAGCCGGGCAAAGAAAATATAACGTATTACACTGTAGGAGTCTCTGAGTAAGAAAATCAAAACAAAATACTTAAAACCAAAATTCAAGAAAACTTTCCTGAAATAGGTAATAGATTCAAAAATATAAATTAAAACAATCTATCACATTTCTGTCAATATTTATGCAGAATGACTTGAGATCAAAAACTATTCTAAGGAAAAAAGAGAAATTGTTTGAACATCTAGACAAAAATATCAAGTAACTTAGGCTAAAAAAAGTTATCTCCAAACTCTTCTAGAGCAATTCAGGGAAAAATCAAGATAGCATGTTTAAGACACTGAAGAAAACATGAGCCAAGGATTTTTATCGGAAGAACATCAGGTATAAAATGCACAGGCAAACATGTAATCAACCTGCCGATTCTCTTCCTGAGTCCTGGTGGACTTTGCTCTCGCATAGGCTTCTGACAAGCAATGAAAGACTGTGTTGCCCCAAAGTAGCCTGACCTTTTCACTTGCCTTCCATCACCTCTATTCTTGTGTGGCCCATTGAGAGTGTCTGCTTACCTGGGAACATGGGATCACACAGAATATCTCGCAGCGTGCTTTAGGGTGGGGACTGGCCACACCAGAAAGAACAGCAAGGTAAAGATTACAGTGGGAGCTCTGAGTCACATGGAATCAGTAGACCTGGAGATCAGTCATGGGGACAATCAGTCAATCATGCCACATGGTAAAGCCCAAATAGAAACTGTAAACTGCATATTGTCACACATCAGTGCTAGGAGAGTAATGCATTCTGACTCCAAGGAGAGAGGCCAATGTGTGTTCTTTTATTATTTCCTCGAACTCTACTTCATATGTTTCTCTTCTGAGCTGATTTTAATCTACATCCCTGCCCTACACTAAAACATAAAGAGCAGTATAATAGATTTCTGTGGGTTCTTTGAATCCATATAGCAAATTATTAAAAATGAGTATGAGTGGGAAGTTCTACCAAACTTTTAGTTGTCGTCAGAATTGAGGAAGTTTGTATGGACATGTTTCACCTAACATTTGTAGTTGCCCAGCCCCCTTCAGACATTAACATAAGCACTGATTGGAAGCCTGACACATGGAATTTGTATAAAACTAGGATTAATTAAGGGAGAAAGGGAGAAATGTGATATGTAATATCCCTTTGCTCAATCTAAATACAGCCATAAAGTGGCAGAGAAATGGGGTGAGCATGTTCACAAACTATTCACTCTTTTCAGTAAATATATTGATGAAGGTAGTATTAGTATTGTTATTCTGAAATGCAGGGGCAGTATGCGTTAACAAACAAGTTAGTAATTGTTGGATATTCTGATTCTATAGTCCTTGAGTACCTTAGAACCAGGATGCTTTATGTGAAGAAAGAAGATATACATAGAAAAGAATGCTACAAAAAAATATATTCTAGTCTGAATTCAAATGTGTGTGTGTGTGTGTGTGTGTGTGTGTGTGTGTGTGTGTGTACTAGTTCTCCAATACCATAATAACTGTATCAGTTGGGGAGGTCCTAGAAAAAGTGAACCATTTCCAATCAATATTCCAAGTTCCTAGAATGTAATGTCTAAATGTCATTTCCACTAAAAGAACCTAAGACTGGGACATGAAATATACAAGCTGTTTTGGGGAAATCTATTGCATAACAGAGCAAGAAAGCTGTTATACTATGTTAAAAGGACTTGGTACCAATCTGAAGAGTTGATCAGATATTGGACAACTGGAGCTTCAAAAACATCAAATTCATCAATATGCCAATATTTTCAAGCCCATGAGTTCACAATGATATATTCCTTTAAACAAATGGGTCATCCTTAAAGGAATGATGGTTAAGAAGTCATTGTCTTGAAAACTAATACTGAGAGAGAAATAGCCCATCATTTATCCTTTTAAATATGAACTATACCACTGGGAAGCCACGTAGCAAAGGAGGCAACTTGTCTCTTTAAAAAAAGGCTCACTACAAGATGATAAAAAGTTTGGCATACTAATATATATATTTACTTAATGATGTGTCTTCAAAATATATAAAGCTATAACTGACAAAATTAAAAAGGGTAATATACAAATTCATAATTACACAGATTTTAATATACCCATTCAATAATTAATTGGCGAGTAAACAAAAATCAGCAAGAACTTAGCAGCCCTAAACAATTAAGCTAAATCAAATGGATATTTACAGAATATTGTAACCAACAAAAATTTAGAATATTAGTTTTCTTTGGCTGTGCAACAATCCAAAATTTAGCAACTTAACAAACATTAATCTTTAATTTTCAGCATTATTTTTCAATTTTCACAGAAGTTTTGCATGCTTTTGTTAACCATATTCCTAAGTACTTTATTCTTTTTATTCTATTTCAAATGTTTTTAATTTATTTTTTAATTTTTCATTGCTAATAATGTATACAGAAACAAGTGATTTCCTGCAAATTTACTGAAATTACTTATTAGTTTGGATAGTTTTTATTGGATTCCTTGGGGAAAATTTCTTTTTTAAAAAGCACTAGCGCCCAGGCAAATTAAGAAAAATTAAATTTAAGAATCTGGCAGAGAAACCCAGAGCATGGTATTTTAGAAGATTCCCAAATGAATATAATGTATGGCCAGAACTGAGAACTGCTGGCAGTATTTGAGAATGAATGAATCAGAAAAGTTCCTACACATTCATCAGGAATCTCTCTTCCACTCTTCTGCCTTAGTTCTCTTTACCTAGAATGCAGCTCTGCCCTGACATTTGCTGAACTAAATCCTCTTCATCTCTGATGAGTTACTTTAAGTAATTTAATCCCAGGTTCTTCCCTCTCACAGAATGGGCTTGGTCCACTTTCTCGTGGGCTCCCCTTATGCTCATTGCACACTCTAATTTTATAATTAGCGTAATTTTGCACATAATGTAATTATGTATCTATTGTCTCCAAATAAGGCTTGAGCCCTTAAAAGCAAAAACCATAACTCATGCATCTTTGCATCCTTTGAGTTTAGCAGAGCCTGGCATATAACAGGTACTGAGTAAAACACTTGAAATTTACTTAGTTATTTTGAAAAGTACAATACATTATTATTGACTACAGTCACTGTCAATTGGATGGGTGGATGGATGGATGGATGGATGGATGAATAGCTCAGTCTTCTTAATGGGTCAACCTAGAATAAGAGCATAGGGTGAAGTCAGCATGTTGAAAAGAGAATTTTCGGGGACTGTGACTGCAAATCATCAAGAGTCAAATCAAACATTGCAAATTCAGGAAATTTCTGTACTCTAGTTAAAACACTGGTTTAAGCATGAAATCCATTCTATGAGCAAAGTGCTTTGGGTACTGTAGAGCTGAAAGTAATGAGCAAAGACCCAAAGACGATATATAACAGTTGCAATGAATTATCAACCCTTTACACCTTAGTGTAAACAAAAGCTTTAACGGTAGGAGAAGGGCGCCATCTACTGAGAAAATGGAGATTAACAGAGCATTGAGCAACTTCAGAGATTTCCCATTTTAAAATTATTCCTAGGCCTTGTCCTAATTACTTGCTCTTCACACTGCATATCTTATTACTTTTCTATCTTATTTTTAAAACATTTGTATTTTTAAAAACTTAACATATCAATAAATATCTTGTGTCTGCTAATAAATACATCACATTCTATTCATATTTTTCTTAAAATTTGTAGTGTTCTTTTTCTAAATGATTTAAATTTTTTAAAAAACAAAACTTAGTGGGTAACATAGCTCCAAAGTTTAGACAATTATTCACTTAAAAGCAAAATTACTGCTGTTTGATTGATAAATTTGTGGGAGAAGAAGAATTTTTGACACAAATATGAAGTTCAGAGATTTATAAGGCAAAAGGCAAGCAATGTTCAATTAAATGCAATCTTAGAACTTTTGTTAAAATGTCACCAGCATTGTGTTGGATGCAATGAAGCAGATAAAATCACCAGATCAGACCAATAGGTTTTCAGTCTAGGCAGGAAAAAAAAAAATCAGCATGCCACACAAAACATACTCTCTAGTCCCTATGGGTACAGAATGAACTATACTTCTCTGTTTACAAGAGACTTACTTGGTATTCAGATAGGCGTTTGAACCAAACACACAGAGCTTGTTTTGTGACCCCCCTGCTGAGCTCACCGAAAAGTCCAAACATAAGAGGAAATAGCATTTATTGTGCACTTTCTGTATGTTAGTCACTAAGCCACTGTATCAGTTAGCAATCATAAGAAGTAGATTTGTTGGGGGACTTCTTGTTTTAATTAATATGATTTTTAATTTAAAAATCAAGATGTTGCTACATTTATGGAGTACAATTTGGTTTTTTGATACATGTATACAATGTGAATGAAATTAAGCTAATTAATGTATCAGCAGTTCACTTGATATTTTTGTGGTAAAACACTTGAAATTTACTTAGTTATTTTGAAATGTACAATATATTATTGACTACAGTCACTGCTATACTGTAGATCTCAAAACCTATTCCTCCTTTCTAGCTGAAAATTTGTACCATTTGAATAGCAATTTTCCCATTCTCTTATTATCCACCTTCCCAGCCTCTTTCTACTTGCTACTTCTATGAATGCAACTTTTTCAGATTCTGCATATAAGTAAGATCATGATGTTATATTGAATTTCATAAGAAATAAAAAGGGACTCAAAGAAACTGAAGGAACTCATCCAAGTTCATGCATGTAGTAAATTGAGATTCCAAAGCCAATCTCTTTGACTGTAAAATCTAATTTTTTCTCTACTTTGCTGAGGCTGATACCTAAGGGGAGAGCAGTCAGTCCAGCCAAGAAAAATACTTGCAGGTAGCATCAAAGGAAAGTCTCCAATTCTTAGATTGGTGACATACAGTTGAGTAAATCCTCATTAATTTGAACTCTTTGCAGTATCTGTAAAGTAATGTTTCTCAACGGGTGAGCACATTGAAACAATGACCCCTCCATGCTTTGTGAAAAAGGATGCTGCCTGTGTGGTTGGGTTTGGGAAATCCTGCATCCAGTAAACCACCCCCAGGCAAACATACTGTACATCAGTATGTCAATCAGGTGAAGAACTCTGTTTACATGGTTTTATCCAAGGTTTTACATAGAATTTCCTGCAACACATTTAACAACCCAGGGAACACCAGTTAGAAAATGTACCCTAGCTAGTGAGGAGTCATTGACAGGGGCCAGACAGGGGAACACCAAGGTTAGATTTACATACTTAACATAGGATTCTGGTGAGTAGAGTTTGGGAGTGAGAGAGACTGATTCTGAAGATATACCTGGTACAACAAAATGAAGAGAGGAATATGAAGAAATATTTAGGAAGTAAAACAAATAAGATTTGGAGATGGATCAGACATGGGAAAGAAATAAATAATAAATAGCCCACAAATTCCAACTTGGGTGACTGGATAAATGTTGTACCATATGAAAAAGAAATTGGTTTAACTTTTTAAATCTAGTGTTTTCCAAGTTAATTTACATCTAACACTCCCCTTTCCATGGAACCAGTGTTCTAGGGAACACACATTCAGATACTCCGCTATGGGAGTATCATGGCTTGAAAAGACAAGTGGCCCTTAGAATCTGAGTGATATCATCCAACTTCTATGGGGCAAATCCCTAAAAAAATTTTATGGTGATAAATGAATTTTGATATACTGATTAACAGTGTCAACATGACTTAAAAGAATATTATATATATATATATATATATAAAATTCAAGAGGAAAAACTTCTATTTTTGGTCCACTATATGATCTAGAGCAGAGGGTTGGCGCACTATAGATCTCAATCCAAACTGAGTCTGCCACCTGTTACTGGAATACAGCCAAGCTCATGTATTTACAAATTGTCTATGGCTGCTGTCATGCAACAAGGTCAGCTTTGAGTTGTTTACACAAAGACTAAAAAACCTACAAACTCTGAAATATTTACTAACTGGCACTTTATGAAGAAAGTTCACCAAAAATATGCTTAACACATAGGTCTTACATTTTTGGTTAAAAAAGAGAGAGATCAAGTTGATATATTGAAATCTAGGAATATGAACACTAATAAATTGGCAATTCAAATTTCCACACGTTATACCCGGTGATGAGTACAAAGAAATTACAACAAAGAAACCCAAAGTATAAATCTTCAGTTTGCCCTCTCACTCTGCTAGCAGAGACTTAGAAATTCTATCCCTAGCATATACTAGTAAAGTTTATGATCACAGCTCTGATATAGGAGAAATATAGCTCCCACACTGCTAGGTACACCAAATTCATGTCCCCCCAAACTGAAGGATGAATTCCAAGGAATGAGAGGGGTTACGAATAGGAAAGATTTACTGAGAGCTGACTCCTGAAAGAAAGAGTCCCAAAAGTTGCTACAGAGATCATTTCTCTAAGAATACTTCATAGAGAAAAATCACAAGTTGGGTACAAAATCATGAGGTGTGAGTACACCATGAGTCAAACTATGAAAGATTATAAGTAAAGATTACAAACTATGAAAGATTACAAGTACAGCTACTTAGCTAATATTGATTCATAGGGAAGCAGATCATGTAAAAAGAGCAAGGGTACATGGAAAGAACAAAGGCATTTTTGGGAAGGGATGAGTACAGATGTTCTGGTCACCTACAGGAGTGACTGATACCTATCTGGACTTTACTGGACCAGGTAATACCAAGTATAGTACAATCTCAAGTTATTGCTTATTCCTTGGGGAGACAAGCAGGTCTAGTCATTACACCTTTATCTTGAGACCTGGTCTTCAATGGATGCGGCCCTAGTCACAGTTGTAATGTGTTCTCATCTGCACCAACTCCTTCAAGGGCCTAGGCCTGTCTGACTGCCTATAATATTTCTACCTAACTTAGTTGTCTATAACACTCTTCTGGTGACAACCACATTGCATCTCTCCCCTCCTTCCTTACCATTACTGACGCTGCCTCTCACATATGAAGCTTGTCCAGATGGCTACCAACACCACCCCAGAGCTCCTCAGCTAACACATTTCCATTTGCCACTTAGGAATACATTCAGATGCAAATAACAGAAATTCCTACTACAAAGGGTTAATCAAAATAGGTGCTTCTTTACTCTCATTCAAAAAGAAATTTAGCAATAGGTATCTGGGGCTGATTCCAATCAGGAAGAAGGGAAAAAACGAGGAAAGCCGAAAGGCTAAAGGAATCATTCCAGTAAACACTGTCTTTTTAAAAGCATTTACTGGTAGCCTAACCTAATAGACTCCGTTTACATCTCATTGCCCATATCCAGATCACCAAGCAAACGTTTCTGGCAAGGAAATCTATACAGGTGTGCTAATCAGCTTTCGATTACTATAATAAATATCTGAGATAAATATACTTACAATGAGCAAATGTTTATGTATTAGTTGCTTTTCTCATTGCTGAGACAAAATACTCAACACCCAAAGCTAAATGAGGAAAGGTTTATTTTAGTTTGTAAAGGTTTCATTCCATAGTTGGCAGGGTGGCATGACAAAGGGGAGTAGCAGAGGAGAAACAGTTCTTGCCAGGCAGAAGGCAGCAAAGCAGCAGCAGCAGCAGCAGCGGCGGCAGCGGCCTTCTTTCTGTCTCTTATGTTCCACCCAGGCTACCTGTCTTTTGGGTGGGTAGCACTCATACCCAGGGTGAGGCACCCTTAATTCCAGCATCCTAGATCCAGTCACCTCTGAAAAGCCCCATCTATGACCTCAGCAGGCTTTTCGGGGGACATCTAGATACAAGCCTTAACAGTTTATTTCAGCTCACAGTTTTAGGAATTTCAGTCCATAGTCATTTAGCTCCATTGTTTTTGGGCCTGTAGAAAGGCAGAACATCCTAGCTAGAGCACATAGTACAGGAAGGTCATTTACTTCATGACTGGGATGCAAAAGACAAGACCAGTATCCCACTGCGTACTTCTAAGGAATTCCCTAGTAACCTAAAGCATCCCACTAGGCTTCACCTCTCAAAGTTTTCTGCCACTTTCCAATTATGCTAAACTGAGAACAAACCTTCAACACACAGCGGACATTCAAGGACATTCCAGATCCAAACTACAGCAGAGTGGTGTGAGTATTTGAGCTTCCCAGCCTCTCTGGTAGAGGAAGTTGAAAGGATGTTGGGGATAGCTTCTAACTCAGTGCCTCTTCTTTTTTCTACTCTCTGACATGTTCTCACCATTGTTTGGACAAGTGAGGACAATGCCTTCCATTCTCAAGGGTTCCCCCCACTTAGATGTGGGCCTGCACAGCCTTGTCAACTGCACTCAACAGCTTATTGCAGAGTGGAGGCTATGACCTTCTATGTACATCATGGCCTGTTTTCCTCACAAGATTGGGCAAGGACAATAGCATACTACCAAACAATCCAACCAAAACCAACTTATCATACTTACTTTGCCACAACTCTCTCTTCTTACTCTAAAGCTTGACCTGAAAATAATTTGTAAGTATGCTAAGCCTGTTAAAGAAAGTTCTTCCCATGATGTTCCTATCATCGGTGGGTTAATCCTGAGAGGTCTTCTATCTATCTCCAAACATCACTGAATCTGTAGGTTGTGCACAATATTTATGAAACACCTAGCACGTGCCACAAATTTAATGGCTACATTTTAAGTATAAATACGTTGCTTGTTTATAAAGCAGATCAGAAAGAAATTCTTGGGAATATAATTACTAGTATAGCATCATGTCTGTTAGTTTAATAAAGAATTAGTACTTGGAGGCTAAGGATGTAGCTCAGTGGTAGAGTGCATGCTTAGCACACATGAGGCCATCAGTTTGTTCTCCAGTATCCAAAAAAAAAAAAATCAGGACATTGGCATTAAGGCTAGATGGGTGGTTTTTATGCAAAATATGTTTATTGGATATTCTAAAAAGTACCTGGATCTTAAAACAGAGTTCTAAATTCTTCAATTTAGACAAGTTATATTCAACTCAGGTGCACAATAAAATGAATATTTACCCTTCTACTAAACATTGCATTGGTCATGTGTGAACATTCAGAATCTATTAAACATCATCAACTAACAATCATTAATTTTGGTGTAGAATATCCACTTGACTTTCACGATTCACTCAGTTTTCTCTAGATTCATTGCCTTAGAAGCATGGTGTCCTTACTTACAGGCATACTTTTAGGGGCACTGGTTAAGGCTATCCTATATGGCCCCAAAATATTTTTGAAACCTCCTCACTAAGGCTTGGCACCTTTTGCTTGGAATCTTAAATCCTTCATTTCACAATTAAAAATAGGACCAGTCAAAATTTCCATCGAACAAGTAATAATTCCACACAAAGGCATGAATGTAGTGATTAAGAATTCAGGCTCTTGCTGAGCGTGGTGGCTCACGCCTGTAATCCCAGCACTCGGGAGGCTGAGACAAGAGAATCGTTGAGTTCGAGACCAGCCTGGGCTACAAAGTTAGCTCAAGGCCAGCCTGAACGGCATAATGAGACCCTGTCTCAAAAAGGCAAGGTCCAGAGATCTAGCTCAGTGGCCTAAGCGCCTACCTGGCAAGCGCAAGGTCATGAGTTCAATCCCCGGTGCAGCAAAAAAAAAAAAAGAATTCAGGCTCTCAGTGGATTTGGCGATGCAACCTGGGCAATTTATGGACTTGGCAAGACCCTGTCTCAAGATAAATCATCATCATCATTATCACCATCGTCATGAGGACTGAGGATGTAGAGAGGCTTTGGGTTCAATCTCCAGTACTGTAAAAAAGAAAAAAGAAAGAAAAAGAGTTCAGGCTGTACTCAAATGGGCCAGTAATCCAACATGGAATCAACCATTGTTAACTATGTTTTCTCACCTGTTTGTGAAATAATCATTATCTCTTCCCCATGTGGTTTTTTCCCGAGGTTTACATAAAATATTATTTACAGAGTACTTTGCAAACTGGTAGCTAGGAAAGACTCAATAGATGCTAGTTGTTGTTCTAGTTAGTTTTATTTCTGTTGTTGGACTGAAGGGAAAAGGAAAGAATACAAAAAGAAACAACTTACCTAAAGGAAGGGGAAGACATATTCCACAGTAGGTGAAAAACACCAAAAGAAAAGAGAAATTCCTCTGGCTTGTTTTGAAGTCTCAACTCCCCAGTTTTCTGGGGGGCCCACGTGGGCCAGCTAAGGCCTGAGGGCAGGAGTTCAGAGCTCACTGGAAGAGGCAGTGCAGCAGTTGTCCACCAGATGGCAGCATGGAGCCACCACCATTTTCACCCTTGAGCCGCATTTAGGTTATCAGTCTGACATGAGCCCCGCAGCTTCCCAACACTAATTAGTTCTCAATAATGGAAATAGAAATTATCCCAGGCAGACTTCCTCCATTGCAACGTATAAGTCCTAAGTAATGGTGTTTCTGAAATTCTATTTCAAGCTACTTTCCTCATTCTACCTTGCTGTTCTGGGGTATGTAGAATGACAAGCAAACCTGACTTTTTCCTAAAACAATCATTTTACATGCAAAGGAAAGAATTATAAGGTCTACAGCAGACATCTTCTCTGTTCTTTCTAAGCCCATAGTGCCTCAACTATAACTAAAAATGTTATTTAAAGAAAACATCCTTTTCCAAGCTTATAAGCAAATAACATTTTTTAAAAATTTTTTTTATTTTATTTTAAAGAGGGTGAAACAGAATAAAACCAATCAAAACAAACCAGTGTAAGTGATATAGGATTTCAAAACAATACGAAATCAACAATAGTTACCATAATGCCGTTTGATGTTTTCAAAATAGCTGCAGATAACTCTGGACATAGTAAAAATCAAACAGAACAGAATAGAATAGAAATAATAGAATAGAAATAATAAAAACAAGACAATGAATGCAATTAAGGACTTCAAAACAAACCAATAGTAAATCCAAAATTACTACCATAATGTATCTTGGCAAATCACATTTTAACAGGATCAGTTCAAAAGCAATGATGCCTCAGAAATTCAATTTTTTTGCAAAAAAGTTAAGCGTAAGTCCATTAATATTTTTCAAGACCAACTTTAAGACACTTATCAGCCTATAATGGATTTGTACAAATAAAGTATATTTTTCCCAAAAACCTAAAGTTTTTATGAAATTTCATCACTGATTTAAAGGATTATGCTTCTATGTAGCTACAAATAGGAATAACATTAAAGTGATCTGTCACAGATTAAGATAGTATTATATCACTTTGAATTCATTGATTTTTAATTAGAGACTAAGTAAGGTATTCCAAAGAGGTCAAAATTCCT